>QBDW01000124.1:0-41926 GCA_003261595.1 Maconellicoccus hirsutus | reverse complement strand
AACAAAATTTCAATTAAATCCGTTCACTGTAATTTGAGGAAAAAATTCCTATCTGATGTTCGAAAAAAAATTATTTCTCGAAAACGAGAGGGGGGAGGGGGAGCTGAAATTTTGGTCATGAGCCTTTCTCTCCCACCAAAATCTCATCAAAATCTGGCCTCGGGGGCAAATCGCTTATGCTTACCTGTCTATAGCCTTTGATTAGTCGTAGATTGGTTTCTTTTTTGAAAACCATGCTAAGTGTGGATGATAAGTTATGACTTTCTCTATTGAGTTTATTTCCGCTAAAATATCGAGGTGCCGTACTTTTGGCCTAATTCTTCAAGGTCAGTCGTTATATCGATCGAAATATAATGGTTTTCCAGTCGATCTCGCCGTAAATTATAAAGCAAAGGTTACATCCCCATCGACTCGATGATTCCGCCTCGTAACACGAAACGTCACCTTATGCAAAATATATCGCAGAATCGTGTCCTATTTCGCGCCGTTGACCATACCATTTAGCATCTTCGCGAACCCCTTCAACGTAATAAATTTTGTCACGTAATACCGCATTACACGTCACGCAGATCATCGAAAATACATGTAACGATATCGTTCTGGTGTATTAGTACACTACACACTACACACACCGATGAAATTAGTAACAAAAGCTTTTATTATTTTTTCAAAGCGTATAATACAGATGAAAAAATGATAAAACATTTGTAGTATGACGCGGGTCTGGTTCGATGCACATGTAACGCGTTGGTAAAAAGTAACATAGACTATTGATGCGGGGTGTCACGTAGACACGTACCATAGCAGGGGGCTATTTTTATACCAAATGAATTGTACTAGCGATGTCGTTTGATATCAGCTAGGAAATAGTACAAAGAGTGTATTCATTGTGGCCGCATTCTAAATAAATCTTAATACAACGAAGGGTGAGCGAAAAACTAGCCGTGAAGTTTGTTTAGCCGAAAGGGACGAGGTTTATTTGCGATTTAAAAAGTACAATATAAGCCGAACCCTTAAGCTTGGTTTTTTTCCCGTTCGGTTTAAATACTACGTACGTGGATTATGGGTTTTACGTAAAGCGCATTCGAGAAGGTGATTCGGCGTCCCGCGACGATAAAAAAATGATATTTTCCATTGTCTTCGGGTATATGAAGTGGTAAGAAGGGTTTCGCCGAGTACGATAATTCGACGTTAGTGGATTCGGAACGTCTTCGAGGTGTTCATAACGTTGCAGAAGGGATGCGCGAGATTTAGGGACGTGCGAGGGTTAGGAGATGTGAAAAAAAAACAATAAATCCGACCTAAGGTCCGGTATACGCGAATGCCCATAAAACGCAGACCATCGGGTGGAATACGTAAGGTCGTTAGACGATTTAGAAAGAGCGAATGGAAGTGATAAAAAAACGTCGATCGTGTCCGATAACAATGGTCAATAAAAAGATAAATTGGCCGCGATAAAGAATCCGAGCCAGTGTTTTAGGCGCGCGGTGTCGATAATACACACGTTGACCTGCCCCCCTTTACACCAGCGCGCGGACTTATTTAAAAGGCATCGGTATATTTGGCGAAACCGAGGGCTGGACGCGTGTGTACCGTGTACACGTGAACAGGGGGCCAATTTTTCGCTTGGTAAAGCATCCGAGGGATTTAGCGTCACCTCTATTGTTGTCCAATAACGCGGCCTCGGCATTCATCATATTCTCTTTTGACAGATGAAGTAGGCGTGTTGAAAAAAGGAGGATAAAAAAGTAAAAAGAAGGGTTCGGGGGGTATGTTGTGTAAATGGTACAGAAGCCGATCTTTTCACACCCTTTATAATGAGACTCGTGTGCGAAAGATTTAGATCGCCGGAGTGTGTCGTCCGAGGCGGATTTATTCGTAAAATCGATCCAACATGTCAAATTTAGTAATGTATTAGAGTTTTAGCCATTTCGTAGTATTTGCCCCGAAAACAAACGAATTGTTTTTCGAAACTGGCGAAAAGGCTCGCGGAGATCTCGCAGCTTTGTTCGCGTGATGTTAAAAGTCGATTGACGTGGCGTTTGGATTATAAAGAAAAGGCTCGAGCTAAAGGTCGGCGTTGAATGTAATAAAACCTTTTATATCGGCCGAGTTATTTTCCTGTTACGGTGTGAAAGTATTCGACGGTAATAAAATTACCACCGTGGACCTCTGACTGGGAAATTGCCTCGATTGAGTTTCTGTTTTCATGAAAGAGATACCCTGTAACCTTTTTTTTTTTACTAAAGTTGAAAATAAGCGAAATTTCATCTTCGGTAAACGATTCCATAAATTGTTGAGTGATTGGGTAGCATTCCTGTGGAAAGGATGAGGAGAGGGAAGGTGCGAGGCACGGTTTTGAGCCATTTTTCTGTTCAAAAATATGGAGTAGTTTGTATTAAAATGTTTTCATCTTGTTACCTATTGTATGGTCAACCAAAGCGGTTTATCGTTCAAAAAACGCAAAAGAGTTCAACTGGAAAGATATAAAATTTTTACGATATTCCATCGAAAGGGGACCATTTCCCGACCCCAAAACCACCATCACATATTTGAGATCGAATTGCCGAACCGATTCGGGTGTTCCCGAGGTTGCAAAAATTGAACACTTATTCTGTCAAATGTTTTGGTTAATATGTCTTGACAGGGAGGGGGTAGAGGGGCGGTTTTGGTCTCAAATTACTCGTATAAGATCACTTTAAAGATATCGACCAGCGATCACCCTCATTCAGTGGTTGTCAACATTTTAACGGTTTCCAAAGTTGAAAATTTTGGTTTTAATTTTTTCAACTCGCGCAATTTTACGAAAATTACGACCAAACGAATTATTAAATTAAAAAATAGTTCAGGCGAAAAAGTTTCGTCTTTTAACGAGGATTTCAAAAATGTGTCAGATTTTTCCCTTTCGTTGATAAGAGTCGAGATAAGCGGAATGAAGCTTGAGAAAACATGATGTGTGGAAATGAATTGAAAAGTGAATTATTTCTGAGCTAATGTGTGACGCTGAATTTTGTTCAAAATGAATTACCCACCTCGACATAACTGAAATCCTCAACTTCCTTTGTGTTGTACCATTCACCTCACCCACTCACTCCTCCCCTCTTATCATATAGTGTAGTCAGGAAAGGCTTTGGGGTAGGAATAATTCGAATCAAGTGGATTCGTATTTGGTTTGTGGTATATTAACGATCTTCAGTGAAAAATCAAGAGTCATATGAAAGAGGAGGTTTGCCGCCCCCAAAAGCGGAGATTTTGCCCCCCGGAAATTCGAGGTTTTAAAATTTTACCGAGTGATATAGAAACTTGAAAAAAATAAATGAAGTCGAAAACGCCCGTTTGGAGGGGAAAAAATTGGAGTGGGAGGTTGTTGATTTTTTCATGGAAGGCCCTTATGAGGGTCTACCATGTACAGAAATTTCAATTAATTCCGTAAACTGTAACTTTAAAAAAAAAATCCTTTCTGATTTTCGAAAAAATCAATTTCTCATAAGCGGGAGGGGGGCTGAAATTTTGGTTATGAACGTTTCTCGATGGTACCCATACCCACCTAATACCCAAATATCATCAAAATCTGGATCCTGAGGCGGATCGCTTATGCCTATCTGAGTATAGCCCTTAGTGACTTTACTCCTTCAATTGGCGGGATCGGCAAATCTTCGAACACAAGTGTAGTGTAAATTGCGAGAGGTCAGATGGAAGTTTATTTACTCATCCTATCATACTCTGTAGTTAAAAAATCTTGCGGAGAGTAGGAGGATGTCATGATGGTGAGCTTGGTGATGACATGAATGCGATGACACGTCAGGAATGCTGAACACGGATACTTCCATAATGTCTCATTTTGTTGCGGACTTATTGAAAAGCTGATTTATTCATCTTGAGGAAGGGTAGAAAAAAACTTTATTTTGCTCATGATTTACGCAAAGATTAAAACGAGCATATCAAAAAAAAAAGAGCACTCGGACGAGCCAAACTTTGGAGTAGAAATGAGAAATTGAAAAAGAAAAATTCAAGCGGGAGGTGGGTCCTCCGGATACAGGAGGGGCTGAGAAAAAAATGTCGGAACATTATCTACGCGACGACGAAATACCTCAAAAAAACTTTCAATGAAATGCAATTTTGCTCTATTTCTTTTAGTTTTTGCGCAAAATACAAAAAAAGCAATATAATTCATTTGCGCGTCACAAAAATCACTTATTCGCTGTTACTTCTTGCCTCATTATCACTACACAAGCGATCATTTCCTCTCAGAGTTTTCCCCGCCCCGCAATTGCTCGTCTTTTTTTCAATTTCCCGATCTTACAAACGTCGCACATGTTTGTATTTTAATAAGCACGTGTAAACGATACACGTTGTACGAGGTTTTTGATTTTGTACGCGAGCACGAGCGATGGAAATTGGTTTTTGCATTTCGGGATAAAGCAGCCTGCACCGTTGTCACCGCAGATACGACGCAGACACGAATATGATAATTTTTTGCCGCCTTTTTCTCGGCAGGCATTAAAGCGTAATATTCGATGTGTCGAAATAGTCGGGTTTTTGTTTTCGTATTTGTGTCTCTTTTATTATTTAGGAAAAGGCGGCGATAAGCAGCCCGTTTCGTTATTCTAATTAGAAGGTCGTTTAATCAAGAACCATCTGGTAGGTCAGAACGTAACTTTTATTAAAATTTACCCCGAAGTTTAAACAAACTTTATTAAATTCCGCGCAAAAGGCGAAAATAAGAAATCTTTTTCGGATCTAATTTGAAAAGTACGACTTGAGAGATACTCGCGAACCAATCAGAAATGCCGGATAGCCTTGTACCGTTTGTCCCTCTGTTTCTTATTTAAATATTTGATTCGGCAATCCTATTTAAGTTCCCCTTCGCCAACTCCTCCGGCCGTCTTCGCTTCATATACAAACTCCTTGTCCGTAGTTTTCTCTCCTTACATCTTAAGATTCGAAATTTGCATACAATTAGCATACTAGTTGATCCTATGTTTCGTTCTTATAACTTCGCGTACAGTTCTGGTTCTTTTTTTATCCTTTTCTTTCCTTTTTTTTTCCCATTCTTGCTTGTTTGGTATATTTTAGTTCCCGAATCTTTATTCTCTCTCGCGAGCGTACGCGAAACGCTCGAATCGGATTTATGCCCGTTTTTCTGCTTATTTGCGACGTTTAACTTTAAAATACGAAAATCTGCATAACGAATATTTCTCGTACCATTTAAAAGAAAATGAGAAAACTTTCGTACTTTATTCTTCGTCGCTTTTCTGTTAAAGCTCTTCTTTAATAACTTATTTCCGCGTATACGCTTACACGTCGACGAATCCTATACCTACTTTTGTAATTGTACTCGTAACCGTGTGACGTGTACCTAGCTACCTACTCAGCCCAACCAGAAAAATCCGACCAATTTCAAGCCTTCGATGGTCCCATTTATGTACCACCAATCACCTCGTGAAATCTTTCTTCGCAACTGTTTTTCCGCTATTTAAATGTCCTTTGCACGCGAAAAAAATTCTTTCCCAAGTAAACACTGCAACCTTACATGAACGAGGATTTAACATCCAGACGAAACTTTCTCTCTTTTCAACTTCCACCAGGCGCAAAGTTTACCGAAGTTTGCGCCATTTTCACACAGGTGTCTGTACCTCGTAAAAATGTAAACTGCAACTAATAAGTTTTACGTCTTCCTGTTGCCTGTCTGCCGGCGTTTTCTCGTCTCCCTTTGGTTTTCTCCTCGACATCCGATATTTAATATTTTTTTAAAAGCCGCGTATACATGCACGCCTCCTAGAATCATTTTTTAATTATATTTTTACAAAACAGCTTGCATTTTGAAGTGTAACGCCGCCAACGTCGGGTATCGGCAAATTGTGAAATAATAGCGAAGATGGCAGATACAGTATGAATAGTTTTCAGATCAGGTGGTTCGGGGAGGGGGTGAAAGAAACGATTTCATTCTTTGAGTGTACCGTAATAGGTGGAAAAGCGATTGAAAAATATACAGTGTGTCATTGCAAAACCATTTTCCTGCATATCTGACAACTCTGCAACCAAAGCCACATCAATGCTAAAGGGATTGCTACTACAAAGGAACGAAGGAGCAACGTAATTTCGTAGTTTGGTTTGTAAATTCTGTGCATCGAACAGACAGTGAAAAAGCAGTGATTTTTTTAAATGTGCCATGAAAGTAGTAAAAAAGTGGCGCAACAATGAGAAAACCCGATAATGCGAAATAATTGTAAAAAATCGCTCAGAAATTGTTTGCTTTTGACGAATGACTGGCAATTTTTCATTAACTGGCAGCACTGTTTTGAATATGTAACGTCATATATATTGCGGAAGCTGTTTGGGAGGGGGGTGGGTCCTCAGGATGTGGGTGTGGGCGGGAAAAAAATACGATTACGTTATTCATCCGGTGATGATTCATATTGAAAAAACTTTTTATGAAATGTAATTTTGCTCTATCTGTTGTGGTTTTCGAGTAAAATGCAAATGAAATTTTCACGCATTTTTAGAGATAATTTTCAAGGTCACAAATTGGGCGTCTTCTCAAAAATGTAAGAATTAAACTTGTCGACAGTTTCGCGAGAAATAGTATCACTTCGTGTAATTTATTGCGATTCGGATTTGAAAAAATGTCGAACTAATTTTCCATAATTATGTGAAAAATCGTCTTCGAAGTTGAAAATGACTCGGAACACCTTAATTATTGTGAACGGCGCGAAAAATTGACAAAGGATGTGGGCCTTAGAAAAAAATGGCCGATTTATTACGAGCCATTTCGATGATCCGTTTTGAAATCGCGCTCAAGGGTGGTGAACGCGAGCTGGCGAAATGATTACAATAACGAGTAATTTATATCCGCGCGGTCCATACGAAAGCTCTAAAGATGATAAATTATCGTACTTTTGCAATTGCCAGCCAGAAATGTTCTAGACACGATATTTCTCTTTTTTTTCTCGCACACCATGCTCGGAAAACGGCTGGCATTGAGCTTTTTCTCGCGGCAAGCGGTATATATGGCTGATGGTAAAAGATAACGATGGTAGCATTTCGCCCGTTAAGGTATTGTAAATTAAGAGGGCCGGTCCGAATCAATTATCGTGCTCCCTAGAGCCCTCGACTGCGGCTATCAAATGCACCATTGGCGTATTTCTCAAGAGCGCCTAAATAATGTACTTCGCGCCTTTAACCGTCGCCCGAGCTTGTTTTTCTTGTCGATTTTCAACTTCGGTATATCTTCGGGGTTTCTGTTCAATGCCTTTGTTCCCGCTACCCAAGTTCATGGCGTAGATAAAAACTATTCTTGTTAATTTCAACCCTCGAGATGCGTTTTCGCCACTGTGCCTATGTTTAATTACTCGTTTATGGCTCGCTAAGTAATCCAGAATTTAGAAGGCCCTCTTTGCATCCTCGCATGAAGTATTTGTTGAAAAAGTTTTTTTATTTTGGGATTTTTTTGAACATTTTATTTTAGAAATTTGAACACGTGGAACTCTAATTCATCAAACTTAGCAAACTGGAAATTAATTTAAGGAAATATAACGAACGAAAAAAACTGAAAAAATCATCAGTAATAATTGGCAACCGGATCGAGTAACGCGTGTAACGCTTCGGTACGTTCTTGGTCGATTTTTCCCGACTTCATTTCGGTTTTATCGTTGATCTCCAAATAACATAGATTTTCGGATGTGGCCGAATTCCATTGCACGTCTTCGGTGGACGGATTTCTAAAAAATAGGTTCGTTTGCACGCGTAAACAAAGTAAACGGGATGAATTTTTAATCCGTCTTACCCGGTTTTGGCGAAGTTGGTCCACATAGTAGTGATTAGTCTGATCATGTTCTTGTTAGCCTTGCCAACAGGTGGATAGAATAGAGCGAGCTTAATGTAAAACAAGAAGAACATTTCGTCTCCATGGGCAGCTCCTAAAGAAATACAACGTGGAATGGAATGTTTTCACTTAAATGATTGCAAATTTTACCTTTTAAATCGGAAAGAATCGCCACGAGAGGGTGAAAAAATTTGCAAACAAAGTTAACCCAATTCATGCGGCTGAAGTAACAAAAATTGTAAATATAACACGGTGTTTTTGATTCGAGATGTGGTTGCCACGAATCGTAAAAACGATAGAATATGACATCGCTGAATAACTGAAACAAAAATTTTGTATGTGCGATAAATCTCGATGAACAGGTGGTGAGTGGGTGGTGTGAAAATTCTGATAGGAGAAGCTGATTTCATCATTTATTTTTGTAAGGAAATGGAGCCGTTCTAATTCTCCCAAATCTCGTACGTAGCTCTAATTAAGAAATTATGGAAGAGTTCTCCCCGTAATATTAATATTTAACGAGTTCTTTCAAACTTACATTTATTACTCCCCGCGCCGTACTACGTGTGATTTCATTGTTCCCTACGTACAATTTTTTTACTCGCTTACTCAATTCTGGCAACAAATCGGGATTGAATTTGAAATTATTTTTCAAAACGTTGGTAAAATTTTCTCCAGCTGCATCGGTCACACTCCCATCCAGCGCTGCGAGGAACCCATGAAACATGATCCATGGTGTGATTTCGACAGACGACGTCTACGACGCCGACGTTGTTCCAACTTACCAAACATATTTACCATTCCTTCGAGATTATTCAAACCGCAAATGACCGGTATAGGTTTGGAGCGGTTGATCAATTCGTCGATGCTGCATGGTATAACGGCGCCGTCGGCGATTGCTTCGACCGACGGAGGAAGATTTGCAAATCTGGCAGGTCTCTCCTGAAACCGTTGAAATGTGTTACAAACAAGACGTCGCATCGGACGGACTCTTCTATGATTCACCTTTTGCAAATCGTCGAGGAAATCTAAAGTAACTCGCAGCAATTCCCCTTGCGATAGTTTTTTCAAGTATTGCACCAATTTACGAGCGTCGGTTCCATCGTAACCGGCTTTCTTGCCTAGTCGGAACGCCGTTTCGATGGAATCGTCGGCGTTGCATGCCCAGGATACCAACGCCGTGCCGCTTTGCAAGATGGCTCGCGTAAACAAACCTGCGTTTGAGACGGTGATATTCGTTTAGTATTTTTTTCCTCGGTAACGACAACGTCCCCTTTGCGCCGACGAGCGACGTGGCGTTGTCACGCTAGACGAGTCGCGTAGCTTCACATACGACATGGTTTGTGTGACATGCGTCGTGTAACATAGGTCATGTAAGACTTGTCGTGCGATATGGGTCACGTAACACAGCTTTTGTCACACCAGTAATGAAACTCGTGACATGTCACATGTGAAATGTAGCATCTCATATGTGACATGCGTCATGTAACATGTGACACGTAATACGGGTAATGTAACATGTGGCATGTAACACGAGTTGTGCGACCTGCGTCGTGTAACATAGGTCATGTAAGACTTGTCGTGCGATATGGGTCACGTAACGCGTGTCACGTAACACAGCTTTTGTCACACGAGTAGTGAAACTCGTGACATGTCACATGTGAAATGTAGCATCTCACATGTGACACGCGTCATGTGACTTGTGACACGTAATACGGGTAATGTAACATGTGGCATGTAACACGAATTGTACGACCTGCGTCGTGTAACGTAGGTCGTATAACATGGACACTAATAACAAGAGGTACCCGACATTGGCTGTGGCTGTGTTGCAAGTGACGCACTATCGGAGCAGTGTGACGTGTGACGTCCAACACGAACCATGTAACTTGAAAGTTATACCTTGAGATAAGGGCGATATCATTAGAATATGGACGGTGCAAGCGCCGCAACTCTCGCCGAATATAGTTACGTTGTCGGCATCGCCGCCGAAGCTACGAATATTTCTTTGTATCCACTTGAGAGCGTAGACGCAATCCTTGAGGCCGACGTTACCGGGACATTCTTCGATGCCGAGGTTGAGGAAACCTACCGACATCGTGTAGGAATTACGTTTGCGAGCGTTTGAAAAACAATCGCAGAATTATTTACCGAACACGTTCAGTCTGGAAGTGACGGTGACGAAAACGATATCGTGGTTGATGAGGTGATCGGCGCCGTATAGCTTTCGCGAACCGCTGCCAAATGTGAAGCCGCCTCCGTGAAAGAACACCATAACGGGTAACGGTTCTGCGATGTGCTTAGGTGGCTTTAAAAGCAAAAGGAAGCCGGTTCGGAGAAATGTGCGGATAATTTTACGTTAGGAGTACTTACCCGAGGCGTGAATATGTTCAGGTACAAGCAATCCTCGTCGCCGTAGGAAATAAACAGCAGCTTATCGTATTGAGGGCAGTCCCATCTTTCGCGCGTTGCGTCGTAAATACCGTCCCACGGCAGACTAGGTTGAGGAGGCTGTAAAAATCGCTTCAAATTGAGAAACCAACCTGGAATATTCGCCGAAGATTGATTTACCCGGAATCGAAAATCGTCGGTTGGCGGGTGCGCATAAGGGACGCCCAAAAAACTGCAGTACTTCTTGCGCGAAAATTTGGCCACGCTTTGTTTACCTCGTAGTTCACCTTGCTCGACGCGTACGATGAGGTGAGCTATGCTGGAGCGGCTTGGCGGCGCGATCGCATATCGGAGACGCGAACACAGCGATACTATTTTACTGTGAGTTATGCCCATGTCTGCAAACCGATTATTTTTCTGTATGGAAGGTGATTTACAAATACCTTGAAAACGAGAAAATGAAGGTGATGTTTTATGAATTTTTAATCTAAATTATCAAACGAATAACGTGCCCGTTTGCAGTATTTTTTTTTCTGTTCGTATACTCAGCTTATACCATGTAGGTACATGTTTGCGTGTTTGCCGACTGTGGCGACGAGAGGTGCGTAAGGTGAACTTAATAATCAACGACTAGACGTGGTATAAGGTATATTTCGACTGTGTGTAAACTGTGAAGTAGGTTTCTCTTATCATAACGTAGTCGATTATTGTTTATAATGCATAGTGCTTATTCAGCACCACACCGACCCTGTGAAGTGAAGGGGCCAACATATGAGTTGGGAATTTTTTCGTTGCAATTTTATTTTCGATTTTTAAAAATTTGAAATTAAACTAAAACAATAAAATTTTCAACCTTTATCTTTGCCCCTTCATTTCACTGAGTAGTCGAACATGCACACATGGACGTGGTACGAAATGACTGTATCGCTGATGAAGGGATGCCAACCTGTATGGGACACCCTGTCAGTCTAGACGAATTAGCACTAAAAGCAGCATGTTGGGGGCAAAATTTCTGGAAAGCGTTTCATTGCTTTTAAGTGTTGGTTGGGGTTGCCTTTGTACAAAAAACTCCAGTCAACAACTCCAACCCCTGTGCGTTGTCTTCTAGGGGGTCGAACGTGTCCGCAACTTCGGTTTTTCGACTATCACTTGGAAATTACGCTATGTATGAAAAAATAGTTTAAGCAAGAAATAATTTGAATGAAATTCCTTACAAATTGATACCAAACATGGCCCCTTTTCGTTGAACCTAACCCCCTTCGAAGGGCTTCAAAAAATTGCTAATTTATAAAAACGCAAATTTTGTAAAATAAATGAATTCTTTTTCCATTTATGCGTAAGTTTGTGTGATGCACTTCGATTATAGTTCGTATCACGCATTCGTAAATTTGTAATTGACCGTCCATCCCCTTTCCCTTTTCCTCTCCCTTTCTTGTAGTTCAAGTGGTTAACCTCGACAGACGTCGAACCACTTGATTTTATGAATGGGACATCGCGTGTGGTTTTTATTTTGGCATTAAACCATAAGAAAATTTCTGACAAGAGTGGGTAAAAAACCTCTCATAGGGAGGGGGAGGAGGAGACTTATTGAAAAAGGTAACATCCCCTTTTGGGGCTTTGAGATATGAAAGGGATTTTGGTATCGTTTCCATATAATTTGACTTTCCTGAGCACGAATCCACCGTTAGTTTTCTCACAGAAGGCATAGTACTTCCACAATCATTACATTTTTGTGATAATACAAGAAAATTATTATTCATTTCATCTCAAGTCAACTTTCAGAGGGTGCTTCATGCCAGATATATATTTTCCAATTAATTCAACCCCTCTGAACACAACCCCGTTGTTGGTTTCATAAATAGAAGAAGGGTTTATTTATTTTACAAAATTTGCGTTTTTTAAAAATTGCCATTTTTTTGACCCCCTTTAAAAATGGTTAGGTTCAACGAAAAAGGGCCATGTTTGGTGTCATTTTGTAAGGAATTTTATTCAAATCATTTCTTGCTTGAACTACTCTTTCCTAATTACCTCAACCAACACTTAAAAGCAATGAAACGCTTTCCAGAAATTTTGCCCCCGGCTAGAGACGTGGGAAATTGAGGGGGTTTAGAACTTTGGACATTCGATTACTGCGTAGAAAGTGAAGACATGAGTATTACAGGTTTCACAGGTAGGTTTGGGTTGCTTGTTTAGGATATAGCTATGAGAGAAAGCGGAATGACCGATTCGTAATCTAAAAAGGATAACTTCGTCTTTTCGGGATTTCTGATAAGAGGTTTGCCAGAAGTCGACGGTTCTTTTGATTCGTTTGTGTTTTTTGGTGTTTGGACCAATATCCCGGAATCGTTGGAAGGATTTCTGGACAAAGGATCTGCAGGAATTTTTGACGTCGAGAATAGGGATCGGTGTATTTGGAATTGGAGAGATAGAGAGAGCTAGTTTTGCGGTTTGATTTGCTTTTTCATTTTGAGAAATGTTGGTGTGAGACGAGATGAGGAGAATTTTATGATGGGCATTTAATGTTATTGCGAATTTTTTCGAGTTTTTGAGAAGGAAAGCGATAGCGTAGATGAAAATTTAATCAAGTTACAATTTTGCGTTTTCGAAAAAAATATTCTTCGTTTATTAAAAAAAGTACAATAAACGAAGAATTTATTTATCGAAAATTATAAATAAACATTTTACTCGGAAAATGCAGTGAGAAACCTAAGCAGCTGTTACGGATTCGTACTCCTACACTTGTTCCAGTTTGGTTTAAATGTACTTTTTGAAATTCGTTAAAAAGGAATGGCAACCGGATCGAGTATTTCGTGTAAGACGCTCAAGCGTGGATAGTTAATTTTTCCAGGCTTCATTTCGGTCTTGTCTCCGATGTGCAAGTAACAAGGATTCTCCGATGTAGCCGCATCCCATCGCACTTCTTCGGTAGACGGATTTCTAAAGAGGGTGGTTAAATTCGTTAGTGTGCACGAGGAGAGCGTTATTTTAATGGATTTACCCGGTTTTGGCGAAGTTGGTCCACATAGTGGTCATTAGTTTGATCATATTTTTGTTCGAGG
Organism: Maconellicoccus hirsutus; assembly: GCA_003261595.1. Lineage (NCBI taxonomy): Eukaryota > Metazoa > Arthropoda > Insecta > Hemiptera > Pseudococcidae > Maconellicoccus > Maconellicoccus hirsutus. The sequence goes on along the minus strand of QBDW01000124.1, from coordinate 28,654 downwards.
TACTCAGAGGTGGATAGATTAGGGCCAACTTGACGTAAAACAAGAAGAACAACTCGTCTCCGTGATAAGATGCTAAAAACAAATGCGATTTGGAATGTTTTCATTTGAAAGCCTCGTGAGCTTCACCTTTTAGATCGGAAAGGAGCCTCATGATGGGGCTGTGTACGCTGCATATGAGATGGGCCATGTTAAGACGGCTGAGGTAACAAAAATTGTAAATGTAACATGGCGTTTTTGTTTCAAGTTGCGGCTGTAGCGAATCGTAAAAATGATAGTAGATCACGTCGGTGAAGAACTGAAATGTGAAAGCAATTTTCGTTCGATTTTCAGCGAATGTTACGAAAATTTTTCAATTTCGGTGCACAACTTGCAAACATAGAATGATATTCGGTGCGCAACTTGCGAACGGTAGTTGTGACTTGTTACAATATTGCTTACAGTCAAGTCGAAAAAAGTGATGATTCATAGAAAAATGCACCCTAGCTCCCAGACCAAATGCTAGCAATCAATGCTAGCAAAAGGCTAGCTCAAAGTAGCCGAAGATTAGTAGCTCAAATCTAGCGGAAAGCTGGCAAAAATCTGGTTGAATGCTAGCGAATTTCTAGTAGATTGCTAGCAAAACATGCTAGCTTTACGCTAGCATAAGTCAAGGTTATTTAAGCTACATCAATACAAAAATTACTGAATTTTTACATATAGTAGGTAGGCTCATATTCGAGATTTTGAGATTTCGTCGTGTCCTTCTCAACAGTATTTACCTATAGTAACCTATTCCTATCATTAAAATTCCCTAAGGTATCTGACGGGGCTTGAACCTAAGACCCTATGCTCCTAACTACCCTCCTAACTACCCGGGCTGGATTTAGACATGGGCAGAGTGGGCAATAGCCCAGGGCGGCAAAATTTCAGGGGCGGCAAATGGCTTCAATATATTGCTATCTAGCACGTCGGAAATGCTATATTAAAAAAAATTGAATTCGACGATGTGATCAAGAAATTCTCTGAAGCGAAAGCCAGAAAATGGTTACTTAAACTCTAAAAAAATTTGAATTAAATTTCGAATGTTCATTTTTTTTTTAATTCTCAACGCAAGCAAAATACATTAAAGACCTAATTCCAAAAACCACCCATGTCGAAAATTATCAAAATTGAGTTAATGGAATCATTGGAAAGTACTCATTGACGACTATCTGACCATGTCAACCAAAAATCTGAAAACTTTCATCACTTTTCAGTAAAAATCAATTTAAAGTCTTCGACGCCATATACTTCGGATGTTACTTTTTTAAAATTTAAATTAGATTTATAATTTGTTTCTGTTTTTGTTTTATTTTTTCATTTTTTTTATACCTATTATTTTTAATAAAACCAAATTTCCAATGTTGGGTACTTTTTAAAATTTTTTTAATGGAACCAAAATAGGTGCTTACTTTAAAATGTTATTTTTTTTTAATTCAAACTAGATTTAAAATTTTGATATTGTTTTTTTTTAATTTTTCAATTTTTTTTCAATTTTTAATAAAACCAAAAATATGCTGTGATTTTTATTTTAGGATGAGGCAGCACAAGTTTACTGCCCATGGGCGGAAAAATCCTAAATCCGCCTCTGCTAACTACCTACTTACTACCATGCGGCTTCGAGTCAGTGTTACAGAGAGGGATGTTAAATGAGGTATACACTATACAGTATATCCGGTTGATCTCAGAATACCCTTTAACGCATTTTTATTAACGTGTCAATTAGTTAAAATAAAAAATACATACGCGTAGATGTATCCATGTATTTTTTATTTTAACTGATAGGTAACTTTTCGAGACCAGGAGGCATTTTTGCTCCCCCTTCCTCTCTCCCCCTGTGGGACTAAATTTTTGAAGTTGCTTGGAAAATTTTTACACCGATGAAATTTTAATATTTTGGTGCCTATTAGTAGGTACTTGTTAGTACTACACTTTTTCATAATTACATTGGTTTTCCCTCGTTTCCCCCGCTCAGGGGGCGCCAACCCCTGAAGTGTGGCGCCAAAAAAAGTTGCCTCTCAAAATTTAAATATCGCTCAAAGAAAACGTGTAAAGCGTGCATGTTACTGCTCGAATTAATTTTTTCATTTGACCTCTCTTACCCGAACTCCCAATAATCCCATAAAATAACAATTTGATATTACCAGCGCAAATTTGAGTACGATGAATATTTATACAAAAACAAAATTTTCGAGATCAGGACGCATTCTTGCTCCCCTCTTGCCTCCTTCTGTGGAGCTACGAATTCTTGAAACAGTCTGGAAAATTTTCTTATTGGCGAAAGGCCAATAGGCAGGAAAGCGTAAAAGATTTGCCGTCGGGTCCAGATTTTGTTGATATTTGGGTGGGAGATGAGTCCTTTCGAGAAACGTTCATGACCAAAATTTCAGCTTCGCCAGCCCCCGTTTTCGAGAAATAATTTTTTTTTTTCGAAAATCGGATAAGAATTTTTTTTTACAAATTACAGTCTACGGATTTAATTGAAATTTTGCTACATAATAGACCCTTATAAGGACCTTACATGAAAAAATCAACAACCCGCCAATCCGATTTTTTCCCCTCCGAACGGGCATTTTCAACTTTATTTATTTTTTGTAGGCGTCTATCTCACTCTGCAAAATTTTCAAACCTCATTATTTAGATGTATTTTCGACCTCTAGATTTCATATATTTTTTTTCAAAATTTTGCCTCCACGGGGTCCCTAAACTCCAGTTTTCATCTGCTGAAGTCGATTTTCTGATTTTTGGTGAATTTTCAAAGTTCGAAAACAGCAGTTTTTCAAAAAAATTTTCCATAAATAATGATTTAAGGGTTAATAAAAGGTTAAAGAAAATTCGAAGACAACATTTTTAGTTCATCAAAAGTAGCATTTTGCGACTCCTTAGTAAGTCGCGAAAAAGTTGGTAAAAAAAATGCTAGAAAATCGCTCGCATTTAGCGAGCACTAAAATTGCGAGTAAATATCAGCGAAAAAATTGTTAGCATTACGCGAGTAAATTATATCGAGGTAAAAGCTAGCAAAAAAAAGCGAAGAAACAGCTAGCAAATTACTGGTATGAAACTTGCTAGCAAATATATGCTATGCTAGCAAATTGCTAACTTTCTGCTGGCATTTGGTCAACTGGTAGCTAACGCTGTTGATTGTTTTTTTCACTTTTTCCAAAATCGGCGACCTTTTGGAAGGAACATGAGTTTGGTTGCCTCGAACCTTCGGCAGCGCTAGTTTCTTAAACTTACTTCAACTATTCCTCGAACCGTGCTGCGGTTAACTTCTTTGTCTCCCATGTATAATTTCTTCACTCGTTGAACCACCCCTGGCAATATATCTGGATTTATTTTGAAATAGCCTTTCACTCCCCTTACGAAATCTTTTCCCACCGACTCGATTACGTTGTTCAATGCTGCAACCAAACGATCCAGCGTTGAATTCAAGATGAAAATTTGGGGTTAAATTCATGGGGAATTTAGATCGCAAGTATTATGCAACACGCAGTTGTTCAAGATCCAAAAGTTACGGTGGCACGAAGAAATTATATTTTTCGTTAAACGTGCAGTAATCACCTGACTTGTCATCACCATACCATGCCCATCATCGTGACAATACCACGTCATTTCACCATGACATGTCACCATTACAAGTCACCTTGATCTGACATCATAACGAGACCGTGAGATATTACCACGACAACGACGTGCCATCATAACATGCCATCTGACGTATTACCGTGACATCGTGATAATATGTCACTCACGAGCATGATACGTCATCATGACAATGACGTACATCGTAACACGTCATCAGACACCACATGCCATCATGACACGACACGATGATATGCTCGCGTATCTCTCGTGATCATGATTCGTGTTACGTCACCGTAACAATGACGTGTCAACGTGCCATCTATGACATGTTTAGATGACATGGAAATATCAAGATTGTTACTCATGAGACATGACCATAGCCAGTCACCATGACAACGATTAGTCGTTGTTTCATGTCATTGGACAGGTCATCACGACAAACCAAGATATGATCACATATCACACAAGGGCTTGATACGTCACCATAACAGTGATTTTTCATTAATGACATGTTATGATGTCATGAAGATACCCAAATTGTCATTCACGACCGTGATACGTTACAATGACAACGGTGTGACGCTTTTTTATGCTTTTTGAGTTTGTGTGCCATAACCAAGACATGAAAACGTCAATTTTAAATTTATACACCCGAAAACCCCTATAAACTTGTTTTATGTGGTTGAATTTTATCAATTTTCAGAGGTAAGACATTCCGGTAAAGTCTTTTTTAACTTGATTCTAAAATGATTTTACCAAAGAGGTTAATCGCTCCTTCAAGCTCATTCATACCACAAAGAACTGGTATTGGTGTGGCGCGCTGTATTAGTTCCTCGACGCTGCATGGAATAACGGCGCCTTCTGCGATCGTTTCGACAGTCGGTGTAAGGTGCGAGCTTCTGCTTGGATTTTCCTGTAATTATCGATAACGTTTACGAACGCGGTGACGTTGTTTTTGATCAAATTCGAAGACTCGCCTCCATCATTTTGTCTAGCGTGTGCTTAGTTACTCGCACCAACTCGCTTTGAGATAGTGTTTTCAAGTGTTGTATCAATTTACGAGAATCGGTTCCGTCGTAGCCGGCGTTCTTGCCTATTTTGAAAGCCACTTCGATCGGATCCTCACTCATTTTGGCCCAATTGGTGGAAGCGTAGCCGCTTTGAAGGATGATTTGCGAGAATAAGCCTGCGAGAACAGAGATATCATTGGAACGTTTTCGATGGACATCCAATTCGTCGGAGAATTGGGGAAAGGGGAATTTTCAAAAAAATCCTATTTTCATGACGTATCGTTGATTTCATATTTATGATTTTTAAAATTTCCTACGTATTGAGGTATCACCGTTGTTCCAAGTAAAACGCAACGTTGTCGAGGAAAACGCGAGTAGACTTTTTATACGTTTTTTCAATTTCTTGTCTTCAAGTCGAGATGGAGTTAGTTTGCGAAAAAGTTGACAAAGTCTAAAAATATTCTTCGTCAAATTTCCAACAAATTATCATGTGAAGTGAGGGCAAACAGTACTTTAGAAATGGGATTTAGCTTGCATTTTTTGGGGGATAAAAAAATCAGTTAAATTCTTGTAGATAAAGGTGGGGCAACCCCTGAAATCGGTATTCCAAAAAGGGGGCTGGAGCCTAAAAAAAAACATTTTTCAAGTTTAGGTAAGGACAAAAACTTTTCTTATAGTCTTGTAGCAGACCTTCCATCGATTCAGAATATGTGCTTACATCATTAGGCTAAGTTCACAATGAGGCGCTAGGGCCCCCGGTGCGTTTTCTCCTCAAATTTTATCTTTTTTCGCGCTACAACGGCCCTATTTGCGTCATATAGTCTGCGGGACAAAAAAAAACGAACCCAATGTATACACGAGTTCAATCCACATACAATGAGCCAAAAGTTTTTGAATTTTCAAGTTGCAAGGTTCCTTCACTGTTGGTGAAAAACCAACTAATCAACATTTTTTGAATGTGCTATTGCGACCTATCAAAATGGGTTAAACTTTTACGAGGAATCCAAAAATCCAGATAAGTTTTTTTTCGAGACGATTTTGAGTATATAACGTTCAGATTTGAGTGGGTTTTTGAGTTTTTTTCTCAAAAAAGGTCTTACGATACATCAAAATAGGATAAAATTTCACAAAAAATCAAAAATTACCTACGTTAAATCTTTTTTTGATTTGATTTTGATCATAATACGTTTAGAGTTGAGTGAATCTTCGAGTTTCTTTTTCGAAAATAGTCTTGCAATACATCAAAACGGGTTGAAATTTTGAAATAAATCCAAAAACTGCAATGAAATTTTGTTGAGCAGTTTTTGAGAATTTTAAGCTCAAAATTCCATAGCATGTCAAAAATTTTAATTTTTGAGTCAGTTTTGAGCATATGCGACGGCGTCTAGTTTAAGGGGTTCTATAAGGGTCATTTGGTCGACAATTTTTTTTTGATTCTGATCTGAAATTTCCTCAGCTGTTTTTGAAATAAATCCAAAAACTGCAATGAAATTTTGTTGAGCAGTTTTTGAGAATTTTGAGCTCAAAATTCCATAGCATGTCAAAAATTTTAATTTTTGAGTCAGTTTTGAGCACATGTGACGGCGTCTAGTTCAAGGGGTTCTATAAGGGTCATTTGGTCGACAATTTTTTTTTGATTCTGATCTGAAATTTCTTCAGCTGTTTTTGAAATAAATCCAAAAACTGCAATGAAATTTTGTTGAGCAGTTTTTGAGAATTTTGAGCTCAAAATTCCATAGCATGTCAAAAATTTTAATTTTTGAGTCAGTTTTGAGCACATGTGACGGCGTCTAGTTCAAGGGGTTCTATAAGGGTCATTTGGTCGACAATTTTTTTTTGATTCTGATCTGAAATTTCTTCAGCTGTTTTTGAAATAAATCCAAAAACTGCAATGAAATTTTGTTGAGCAGTTTTTGAGAATTTTGAGCTCAAAATTCCATAGCATGTCAAAAATTTTAATTTTTTGAGTCAGTTTTGAGCATATGTGACGGCGTCTAGTTTAAGGGGTTCTATAAGGGTCATTTGGCCGACAATTTTTTTTTTTTGATTCTGATTTGAAATTTCCTCAGCTGTTGAATGAAAGTGCTCTTAGACCTCAAAAGTGCTTTTTTCATTATCAAAAAGTCATTTTTTTGAAGTGAGAAAGGTCAAAATAAATTTTTTGGGGTCAATTGGTCGAATTTTTTTTTCTTGATTCTGGTTTAAAATTTCCTCAGCTGTCGAATGAAAGTGGTCTCAGACCTCAAAAGTGCTTTTAGAACGTAAAATAATAGTTTCTGATAAAGAGCTGTGCATGCCAAGTTCACTACCATATTTCTATGTGCATTTGCCGTGGAGAGGGGGAGGAGGGCTCATAGTGATATACATAAGTATGTATGACGTTCTGAGCTCTTTTTCGTGTCTTCTATTATTACTGAGGTCGTCGAGTTCAAATTCAAGGTCATCGCGCATTATCGGAAAATTTGCGGTTGTGTTTACTAACTGTTCTATTTAATTGGATAGTCTGAATCTCCTAAAGGCGGTAGACTTCGTATGCATGCCAAAGTACGACCTCCTTGGTCAATTTAGAAGTAGCGGGGGCGTAGCATTTTTCAAGATGAAATGACAAGAGTTACCACCACCAGTCTCCACCCCCATATGTTTCAAGTTTATTTTTTAACTCCTTCCCCCAGATTTCCTTTTGGAAACATGACAGATTAATTCATCTACGCGGTAGCAACAAACTGCGCTATGGAGGAAATTCCGTCCTTGAAAATGATTAAAATGGATTTCTGAGGTTACAAAACGTATGTACTTCGAGCGTGGTTCCCTCTCTAACCCGCATATTTTATTTGGGTTATGGAATTTCGTGTGAAATGTACAATTGTATGTGCAAAAATGAGAAACAACCAAAACTAAAATAACATATTCACCTTGGGCTAAGGGCGATATGGCTAAAGTGTGTACGATAATGGCACCGGCACTTTCTCCAAATAAAGTTACTTTTTTTGGATCGCCGCCGAAATTGCGTATATTTCTTTTTATCCATTGAAGCGCGCAGACACAATCTTTGATGCCGACGTTACCGGGACATTCTTTGATTCCGAGATTGAGGAAACCTGCGACAAGGCGTCGGCATTACGCTGGCAAATGGTTAAAAAACGTTCGTCGTTTACCGAAAGCGCCCAGTCTGTAGTTGATTGCGATGTAGATGATGTCGTGATTTATGAGAAAATCGGCGCCGTACAACTTCCGCGAACCGCTGCCAAACGAGAAGTAGCCACCGTGTACGAATACCATGACTGCCAAAGGTTCTTCGATTTGTTGCGGAGGCTTGAAAGACAAAGGCGGTTGTTTGGATTGCGTAAAAAGTTCTGTGCAGAATGGAACTCACCTTGGGCGTGTATATGTTCATGTAGAGACAATCCTCGTCTCCGATGTAAATAAACATCATAGGATCATATTGCGGGCAATCCCACCGCTCGCGGCTTGCGTCGTAGATTCCATCCCATGGTTGGCAGGGTTGCGGAGGCTGTAATAGTATCTTTGGATTATGCGATGGATCTAAGCGCAACTCGTGGTACTGATACGTTACCCGGAATCGTAAATCGTCTATAGGTGGTTGCGCAAAGGGAACGCCCAAAAAACTGCAGTACTTCTTGCGCGAATATTTGGCCACGCTTTCTTTACCTCGTAGTTCACCTTGCTCGACGCGTACGATGAGGTGAGCTATGCTGGAGTGGCTTGGCGGCGCGATCGCGTACCGGAGGCGCGAACATAACGAAGTTATTTTACTGATGCCTATGCCCATATGGAATCCTCAATGTATTTTTTCGGTTCGCTGCAAAATGACGCGAAGTAGGTACTCTCGAAAAGTCTCAGAGTACTGGTGTGCTTATTCCCTACGACATCACGTGGCGAAGTGCCGTAAACCTTGCAAAAGACGTGCGTCGTAGGTTATCGTGAATTATTTACGTCATATCTTGAACCTTGGATTTCCGTTAATCGGTGTTACGTTTATTACCCGATGGTTCGTCTCAACGTGCAATTACCCTTACGACGCCTTTAACTGTGCAAACAACTCGTTGAATAATCTGTGTCAGGTGTGGGATCAATATGCCCTTGACTCACATCCGTAAATTGTGTATTAAGTTACAAATCATCTCCAGATAACGATCGCCCTTCGTAAGTGGCGATTTCGAATGTAATTCTTATTCGAGTTTTTGACCGAATTAGTCGAAATTGATTTTAAGTTTAGGTTGTCTTCATACAATTTGGAAATTCCATCAGCTTTAAAATGGGTGTTTCCTCTAGAAAAAGTTATGGAGCAGTTGATGTAGCCTGAAATTAGCCTTTTGCTGATTACTCTCCTTACAGAAAACCACAGATCTACGATTATACCTGTACCAGTCTGCGAAATATTGTAATGAAATATTGATAAGAAACCTGCTGGTAAAACCATAAGCATAAAAACTGAACTGGCGGACTGTATCAATCAATATAAAAAATCATGCATAAGTTTTTGAGGCCTGTCGCCTGTAGAGAGATGCTACTCGTATTACAATAGCACCTCTAGCACTTCTCCAACATTTTTTTATTATTATTCATACAGAGATTATTTCATTTTTGTTTTTGAAATTGTTGTTTTATTTTTGTTGTTTTTCTTTATTTTTTTATTTTAATCGTGCAAGTAATTTCATTTTTTTCACGGTGATATCTTGCACAAAAATTTCTTACTTTAATTTTTTGAAATAATTTTTATTTATTTTTTTCATTTTTTTTAACATTTTAATTATGCGAGTTTTTTTTATTCACGATGATATCTTCTTTTATATATTAGTTATGCAAAGTTATACATTTTTTTTGAAATCGTTCACCTATTCTAGTTGATTTTTCTGTTTACGGTGATACCTTTTTTTTTTTATATAAAATATGCTAAAATTATTTTCTTTAAATATTTTTTTTTTTTGAAAATGTCATTTATTTTATTCACGATGATAGCTTATTTTTTATTATTATTCATTCAGAAATTATTTAATTTTTTAAAATTATTTAATGTATTTTTTGTTTTTTTTTTTTCATTTTTTCTCTCTTCTTACTTCATAATTTCTTTTACTTTCTCTGTATCTCGTTTGTTTCATTTACTTATTTTTTTCTTTTGCAACGGGTGATTTTGTTTTTTTTTTTTGGTTTTTCTTTGTAACACTTTAAATTTGAATTTTTGCGTGCAACCAGTTTGCCAACTCATCTGTGTGTTAGTTCACTACTCGCTGATGAAGTATGTAGCATCAGGGTATATAGACCCCACGGTTGGGACACCTCTTGTATGAAGAATTCGATCTAGCCCAAAATTAGCCTTCAGCTTTGAAGCGATAAATGTTTAAAAAAAAGTTGAAATCACGTGATATATCGATGAATAGATTTCCCACGTTGTTAAGAATCGATGATTAACGTAATGTTTGGATATAAACGATGTGAAATAAGTTCCCCAGGCTTTACCCTCCAATTACGAAGTTTCGAAAAAAAATCAGATTGATAAAACTTCCAACACTTTCGAGCTCCAATTTGTGAATTTTAAGTTTTTAATAAATTCTTCGACGGTGTCCCTCTCCCTTCCCTCGCATATCTCACTTATAAACCAGAATTGAAAATTTGTGAAAACCGCACATTTCTTATACGTATTTTTATCGTCATTAAGAATGAATTTTAAAAACACGTGTTTCATGTTGTGGTGAAATTTTCCGACATTTTTTTTTCTTTCGTTTCCTCCTTCTCCTCTTCACGTGTAAAAATATTGGAAAAAATTATGAAATGATTTTTGGATTAACAACACGCTTGGAAAAATATCATTGTTTTGCGGCAAAAAAAAAATGAGGAATTCTCAATGCGCAATTTCCCATCGATGAAAAACTCACGTGTAAAGAGCTACGTGAAAATTCCTCGCTTCACTTCGACCTTTCGTTGTCATACTTGTATATTCTCTCCGTGGCGGAACAAGAATATAAAATCCGTTAAAAATACCTCCTCGAATTACACCGTCTCGAGCTGTCAATTCGTTTAAATACGCTATTTATCAAGATATCACCGACGTAAAAAGTTCTCGTGGTTGTTTGAAGTAAGAAAATAATTTTTTTTGTCTAGAAACGATTCCCTTTATATTTGACGCCGCCGTCAATCTATATTTACATATTAATAAGAACGCCTCCCCACGAAATAACCCCTTTCTCAATTTTCTACCAATTTAATCCCATTGTACTTTGGTGGTAGACGGAACCGCGAGTGAGTTGCGGTCAATAAACGTGGATGATTTGGTCGATATGACTGGAGTTTTGAGGTTTCATTTGAGGTGGAATTTAGTTGGCGGGGAGGTGCGCAGAGGGGATGATTTTTCGATATTTTTTTCTCTGTAGGTTTAAATTGAGTCATTTATTGATAGAAAAAATATCTGTCGAGGATGCTCCGAGCTAATGACATGTTGCGAGTCTTTGAACCTGCAAAGGTGATAATTTCGGCCGAATGAGCCATTTTGTAGCCGATACAAGTTCGTACGAAGCATTTGTCATGAACGAAGGGTGCGTGCTTTCTCGTGCGATTCGGCTCGCGAACGTAATTTTATTTACGATAAAGCCGATGTAAAAATAAACCCAGAATTCGGTTGTATATTCGACGTCGAATATAATACTTTGCGAGAGGTCTTGTTTACAATATCAACATAGGATGTGCACCACGCAAAGGATACGCGACCATCGGTCCGGAAATATAAACGTTGAACGTTGACGTTGCTGTTTACTGATTATTCGTCTCCGTTTGCTGCTGACTTAGCGCCCTTTATAACATCATTACTGATATTTCGCATCTTTTTTTTCTCCCCCTATCGTTCATCCGCTTCTGTGTACCTCCCTCTTTGCAATAATATTTCCGTTGGAAGTTTATTACAATTTTTAACGTTGGAAATTTTTTTTATAGTCGTGTTTTCTTTTCCTTCACGTGTCGTTTTCTTTTTTTATCGACTTGATAACGAGTAGAACGAGTGATGTGGTTAATACAAGAGTAAGATTGATACCCAAGTAATGTCTTAGTTGATAAATATTTTTGCTTGATTGTATCGTGAAATATTCACGTAATTAAGAAAATAATTATCATGGGGTCATTTTGAACATAAAATATCTGCGTGGTTTTTTCAAAAAAAAATGCCAAAAATAGGAGAAAAATTTGCTGACGTTGCGGTTTTTATAAAAGTACCAAAAGGATCTCCTATTGTTGTCAAACAACCATCGATAACATTTTGTCTTCGTCGCAGTTTGCAACTCATGTTTCACTAGCGCCAGTAAAGTTGACTATGATGAGGTTAAAAGGGGTTACACAGCGTACCAGGCCGGTTACTGAATTTGTCTATTGATTATATCGCATTCTGAACGGCTCCATTGTTGTTAGACTTGATAACATTGAAATTTTAAAAAGTCGGTTGTGCACCCAAAACAGCGATTACTTCGCATTTGGTGTATTCTCCTTGAAGGAGCGAAGTAACCTAAGAAATACTTCTATGTATTGTGAAAATGAGTAAATAGATGAGATTTGGTGTGGTACATGTCTTGGAAAAATGTAACACTGACGAGAGGACTGCGCTGATGGATCAGATCATCTTGTGAAAGGCAAGTGCCACCTATACAGAGGAGGTAGACACTTTGAAGGCAAGATGTTCTGTACTGTTATATGCCGAGGTTAAACTTCCCGCTGTGCTGGGTATTCGACGTCATGGTTAGGGGAGAGAAGGTCCTTTACTTGGAAGCAACGAACAGAAGCTCAGGCAGTTATGATGTAGACCCCGAAGAGGACATGTTTCCTGAAGAACCTCTCTGGTGAAATGCAGTAGGAGAGCGGACACATATGCGGCTACCCATTCAGTTGTTGGCTAGGCGACTAGCGGTGATGATACTAGATCAAAGAATCCTCAAGAAGTCGGGGAGGTGCGAGATCATCATAATGATGAAGGATGCAGATGAAACGTGAAGAGATGGGGACATGTTGAGTTCTCTGATTGGTGGATTTTCGGTATGGGATAGCCTAGTGTGCGGTTACGTTGTAATTTAAAATGGTCAGTTGTGCACCCAAAACGGTGATTTCTTCGTAATCAATGTGTTGCTGGTGAAAGAACGAACCGGTATCCGGAATATGTTTAAATAGAGTTGAAATGAGGAGAAAAGGCTAAGTGTGGTCATGCAGTGTGTCCTTAGCTGGTTTACTAGATTTCTCCTTCGACTACATTATACCCCGAGGCCCGAGCTACTCAAATGTTGGTAGAGTTGGCTGTATGGGAATTTGAATAAAGTCAGTTGTGCACCCAAAAGAGTTATTTCTTCGAAGTCAGTATATGTATTCCTGATCGAGAGATAAAACAACGTCCCTAGTATCTCTAAATACTGCTAAAGTGTGAAGAAAAGATCAAACCGGACTGTGCAGTGTGTCCCAAGCTGGTATACTAAATTTCTCCTTTGACGAGATGGCACCCTGCTTTGCGAAAATGTGATTTGATTTGATTACCTTGAAATTTAAACGAGTCAGTTGTGCACCCAAAACAGCAATTTCTTCGTATTCGATGTATTCGTGTTAAAGAAACGAAATAACCTGCGAAATACTTTTAAATAGAGTTAAAATGAGAGAAAAAAAACATAATTATGATAACACGGAATATACAAAGAGGCCAAACGACGTACAAATAAACATAACGAAAAAGGGTACCTTTTGACGAACTCCCCTTGAAAAGCAGCTCGGTTTCGAGAGTCTTGGAATAATAAACTTACAGCTCTTAAATGGTGTTATGTGTATGGTTCTGCGGTACGTTGCTATACGCAGATTGTCGGCAATTGTCATCGAATAAATTTAAATCTCGATCGCGTTTAGATTCGTTAATTTTTAAGTATTTCCCACTGCGATGGCTCTTGTCTGTGCCACAATATAAACCGTGCAGCATCTTCCACTTATCTTTTGTGTTGATTATGAATTCAAACGTATTGTTGTGATTTTGCCGATTCGAGTACGTGTATGGAGTTCGAGAGCCCCTCACTGTGCCCTGCGTCGTTCGCAATGGTGTATGTGATTTTTATCAAGTGGATACTTCTACCGAAGCGTAAAATTTTCTCTATGTTGCGGTATACCGCGTATATTTGACTTTTTAATGAACAGATTGCGTCGCAACGTACTTGGCGTAGGGAGTCGTAGAGGTGTTACGATGCGCGTTTCGGTATCGTCAGCTATTGTTCTGTTTTCAACGAGCGCCGAATTAATAAAGGTAGATGTGTTTTTTCAATTTTCACGTGAAAGCGATGACGGTGCGTTGAACGTGCCCTCGATGGGCATGAAAAAAACTCAAGTCGAACTGGACGGTTTTGTTTAAAATACGATTTTTGTGTGAAGAGTGTACGTATCGTGAAGAATGTGAAGGCTCCTTTTGGTATTTTTTCTCGTTATCGGTGTTGTCTTCGTTTGGCTTGATTTTTTGAGACGCTTGGCTTGGATGGTTTTGTTTTAGAAAGGCGAATAGCTAACGAAGAAAAGTAATTATTTTGGAATATCGAATAATGATTTCCGCAGGCAGGATTAAAAGACGTGATTTTAAAGTTGCCTAATTGTGATATTCACTGAACAAGTTCCTTTTTTGGATTCGATATCAATTTATTTTTTCGATTTTGGTGTTTCTTGGGTATTTCAATATCGATATTTTGATTTTTCAATTTCGACGTAATGATGCTGCAACTTCTACATATTTTTTACTTATTTAGGAATCGACGTCCATTTCGATTTTTTAATTTATCGTTTCGAAGTCGATATATCGAAATTTTAGATTTCGACATTCCGATGTCGTTGTTTATTTCGATAACGAAGTATCGATTTCGATATTCAATTTCTGCGATTCGATCTCAACATCATTTTTATATTTCAAAATGGACGTTTATTTTGATGCGTCAATTTGGACGTTTCAAAATCGATATTTTGACGTTGACGTCGATTTTGGTGTTTCGATGTTGGTATTTCGATTTCATGTTTCCGATATTTCGATTTCGATGTTATAATTTTGATGTTTCAATTTCAATATTTCCCGTTTCCATATTTCAAAATCGATATTTTAACGTCGACATATTGATTTTTGTGTTTCGATTTTAATATTTCAATTTTAGCTCTTCGATTTGCGGAACATAAAATCGATAAATACGATATTTTTTTTGTATTTTGATATTTCGATGTCGATGTATCGATTCTGATTTTACGATTTCGATGTTTCGATTCCGGTATTTTGATGTTGAAATCGATTTTGATGTTTCGATGTTGACATTTTGATTTTCCGGTTATGAAATCGATTTTGATGTTTCGATTCCAATATTTCCCGTTTCCATATTTCAAAATCGATATTTTAACGTCGACATATTGATTTTTGTGTTTCGATTTTAATATTTCAATTTTAGCTCTTCGATTTGCGGAACATAAAATCGATAAATACGATATTTTTTTTGTATTTTGATATTTCGATGTCGATGTATCGATTCTGATTTTACGATTTCGATGTTTCCATTCCGGTATTTTGATGTTGAAATCGATTTTGATGTTTCGATGTTGACATTTTGATTTTCCGGTTATGAAATCGATATTGTTGGGTCGATAGTTTTTGATATTTCGATATTTCGATGTCGATGTATCGATTTTGATGTTTTGATTCCAATATTTTGTGTTTCCGTATTTCAAAATCGATATTTTAACGTCGACATTTCAAATTCAACCTTTCGATTTACGGATTATTAAATCGATTAATGCGAATACTGAGGTTGATTTTTTTTTATATTTCGACATCTGGATATCGATATTTTAACGTTGAAATCGATTTTGGTATTTCTACTTTGATATTTCGATTTCAAAGTTTCGATTTTCGGGTTGTAAAGTCGATCAGTCGATATTTTGGATACGTTGACTTTTCAGTCCCGACGACTTTGATTTCGATTATTCGATTTCGATATTTTTCAAATTAACGTGTGGAAATTGAATTTTTGATTTTTGTTATCGAGTTTCCGCGATGCAATTTCGATGTTTCAATTTTGATATTTTGAAATTATGTTAATCGATATTTTTGAATTTCTTCGTCAACTTTGAAAGAAATACTTTCCATTTGATTTATTTATCGGTAATTATTTCAGTATTCTTTTCCCCGTATTTTAAGGTGACATCAATCGCTTCTGAAAATAATTTCCAATTGAAATTGGACTTTCCTTTTGTATCGATTGATATGAAACCACTCTAACATAAGGTAACTTCCGGTGGCCTAGTCGTTCCTTGTAGGAGTAGGTTTTAATCACCTTGTACGTATTATAATGATTTCCCTCGGTTCGAGTACGTCTTCCGTTTCACCCGGCAATTTGAACGATTCGCCTTACGTCCTCCGCTTTTCGGTCGATTTGACAACGGATAAATTTAAAAATACGTCGTCTTTTGACGTTCTCAATTTCACACTTCCGAACAATAACTCGAACATCCGATGAGAAAATAACTCTAGGCTATTTGATACAAAGTGTAAAACTCATCATCGCCTTGTAAAAATATAAAAACCAATAACAACGGTTTTACATTAAAAAAAAATAAATAAAAAATAAAAAAAACATCCTCGTCTCGTCTTCTCGTCGTATACGAACTCACACGCGCGCACCGCCTTAAAAAAAACACCATATTAAAGGAAACTATCAAAGAAAAGCGAATGTGACAAGACGATTACTAAAGTGTACACTGTACCGCAACAAATTTCTATCTAAATGCAATGAGGGATTTTTTTTATATTGGATCATGTCTAAACGAATCCCGATCGTTCAATTTGAAGACTTCGTTTTTTTTCCGTCGCTGGTTCGACGTTGAGAAAAAAAAGCCAGCTTTATGTACTTTAAATGAGAAATTTTTTAACGCTTGCGACGAATGGAAAACAAGGGGGAGAGTGATTTCAAAGGAAGCAATTTTTAAAAGAAAAACAAACATCAAACGACGTGACAAGAGTATGTAATTAGATTTTTAACTAGTTCATACTCCGGTATTCGCTCTTCGCATGATTCCACTTGTATGGAAGAAGAACCACTGACCTGCGGAGGGTGCGCAACTGACTTTGTGAAGATTTTCGTAAACGTATATTTTCACGCGATAGAGCATCGAGTCGGAGCTCGAAAAAGAGGCAAAGTACGGGGTACGTCGTGTATGGGAAAAAAGCATAAATCACGCGGCAAACGCCATCTTTGGCGTGTACTTTAACGACAGTCGGAAAAAGTGACGATTTATTATGAAGTTGCGAAAAATATCTCGCGTGGTAGTCGATTTACGCCGCATTGTACGTGTTTTCGACAAGAATGATGACTAAGGGTGAATAGAAAAACGTGGCAATTGCCGTCGAGGCGCTCGTCGCGAATACCGAAAAAAAAAATAGAATCTCGGCCTCGGAAAAAAAAAACTCGAACCGAACACATAAATGAAACGAGCTATTAATAATAAAAACTGATACAGCTTCCGTGTGTAGGGTGCTCGGTTTTCTTTCGCGACTCGATTCATTTTTTATTACGAAGATTTCTCGAAATCGCGGACCCTTCTTGCGAGTGGTCGGTGCTTCGCTAATTCCTACCAACAACAGGGTGGAAACTAATGATCCTTTAGGATCCGGTCTACCCTCGCAGCATCGGGCGTTATGCTGGTTACGCTTGTCAACATATTACGTGTCCACATAATGAGATATGAATTTGACCATTCGGCTGGAAGGCTAAAGGCGGCCTTTATTGCATTTGTAACGTCAACAAACGTATATTCGTCGCGATAACTTAATTATTCTCGCCATCGTCCCCGCAACGAGATCGCGACTGATCGTAAATAAAGGCAGATTTGGTAAAAATCAAATTTTCCATAGTTCGGATGCGTTACCAAAGATTCGGTGTAGTGGAGCGTGATCGCTAAGGGTTTTTTACAAGGGTTGAATTTACGTGACCGAAGATTAATTAACGAAGGCGAATTCGCGAAGCCTTTTTTACGCGGTTTAACTCGTAATGCGAAAGAAAATGGGACGAGTAGAGGAAAGATTGATTTTGTACTGCTTTTTTTTTCTATTTTTTTATCTTTGTTTGGAGGCGTATATATTTTTTTTTTGCTTTTTTTGATATTTTTAAATTAGTTTTTTTTAAATTAATTACCGATTTTTTTTGATATTTTTGAATTTCTGTTTTTTTTTTTGTTTAAAGTTATTTACTATTGATTTTTGTTTTGATATTTTCAAATTTCTGTTTTATTTTTAATTTTTTTAATTTTCGCCATATACAGCAACACAGGCTGGAGGCGGTTTTTAAAGAGGTTTTTTAGAAGAGATGTTTCAAGCCTGTTACCGAAACTATTGACTTTTTTTTGCATTATTTTTTCTAATTTTTGAAATTATTGTCTTTTTTATTTTATTTTGTGTTTTCAACTTTTAAGTTTGTAGATGACTTGAAAATTTTTTATTTCGGTTTCATTTTTTTTCCGTTAAATTTATCGATGAATTTTTTCATACAGTAAACAAAAAATTTGATGGTTCCAAAAATTTTTGCGTTTTGGTTCTAATCTCTTAATTTTTTTCAAATTTATTATTGTTTCTTTTTTTTAGTTTTATGTTTTGCGTGATTTTTGAACTTTAAAGGTTTTGGTTTCAATCATTTTCAATTATTTGAAATTATTTTCATTTATTTTTCTTTTATATTTCTTTTTATATGGTTTTCATTTACTCGTTCTTGTTACGCTGAGCGGTCTTCTGTTTTATTTATATAAAATTTAAAGCGCTGGTGCTAAAAATAGAACAATTTTCAGAATTTTATCATGAACTAATGTCATTGTGATCTATGTAGATCAATGACGTCATTGTTTGATAACTTCTCATATTATGTACAAAACGTATATTGCTCCTAGACAGTAATTGATGACGTCATCAATGCTCTTTTGAGTTGAAAGACGTTTGCGGGAATTGGTAACGTCATCGATAATGTTTCGAATTTATGACGTCATCAATGCTGTTCCAAGCTCAAGGTCGTCTGCGTGAATCAACGACGTCATCAAGTTTTTAGTTCTGAGGGCCTCTTACGCGACGCGCTTCAACTCGGCTCCATTTTGTCGTACAGAAATGAATCAAGGTGCATTCGAAAGGAAATTTAATGCTCTTCGATTTTGAAAATGACTATTTTCTCAAAGAAAAGGACTATTGAGCCGGTATTTTGAAAAAACCTCAGTTGGGTTTATTCAAGTCACTTTAGGTAGCCATAGAGGGTGAAGTACTGCCCTAATTCGATTGACCGTTATTCCGAGAGGTACTGAGACAACTTGGATCCTCTTTCTGATGGGTCATTCATTTTTTCATACATTTTTTACGATTTCCAGGGGGAATTAAAAGGGTCAATTACACATGAATATAGTACTGTACTTCTATCGTGAAATGGAAATACATATTTTCGCACCCATTACCTCCAAAAACGTATTATATCCACTACCTCGTGATTTTTGAAGGGGGCTGGCGCCTAAACGGAACACGATTGATTTGGAGAACTATAAATGCAAAATCTCCGTTCCCACTCCTGAAGAAATGTTTCCACATTTTTGAGGCCTCCCAGCTCAAAAACGGAACAGGTTGGGACTGGGGACTTTTGGTTTATCAAAATAGCCCTTCTGTAAGTTCACTTTTCATGCGTAACATTTCACCCACTACTCTTTCAAAAAAGTTCGCACTTTTTTGGGTAGAGAATCTAAAATCCATTTGGCTTAACGACGTCATCGAGGTAATTTATTTTTCTGACGATTGTGTTTATTAATATTGTGGAAGTTTTTTTTCGACCTTTAAATACATTTTTTTATTTAATTGACCTCTTTCTGCTTCTTCAAAACTTCTAATTCGTATAATTTGCATAATGATATTGGCATCGCATTTAAATCAGACGTAGTAATGAATAAAATTAAAATCATGTGCATTGTGTAAAGTGTTTCATGTTTGATACGAGTATATTGAACATTTTCTTCGTAAAGTCCCCCCCCCCCCGTCTTTACGAGATCTTTAAGGGTTATCGGTGAGTTACGATGGGTCAACTTTAGAGGAGAATTTTTTATTCAACGATTATTCGAAAATTAAACGCAACATTATTGAATGGGGGGTTAGATGACCAACTCTGCCATTTTTAGATTTCTCACATCAAAATATAATAGTCTGACCACTTTTTGACCCAACCCGTCCATTTTTAGATTTTTGAGTGAAAAATTCTCAAAATGGTTTTTCCATTTTTTTTTCTTTGGCCGTTTTCAGAAATTGGAGAAAAATTTTCCAGAACTTCGCACCTGACTCAAAAGACGCGCGAAGAGTTGTAGAACAACCTCCGCACCCGCTCATCTCGGTAATTCTACTGGGGGCCTTACAATAATTTTTCAAATTCAGGGGGCCGCTTTTCGTGGATGACCCTGTAGTAAATACGTATTTCACGTGTGTTAGTCAATTTGTAAAATACTTACTCGAAATGATTTATCTAGAAGGGATCGATCGTTTTTGAAATTATTCTAATAAATCACAACGTACGAGTATATTTTATCGGAAGTTACACCGAAAAACTAAACCGCGTTCGTTCGGACCTCGCTTGTACTATGCGATTTGAATACTCGAAATGATAATGTGTTTTAATCGTAGAAGTCAAGTTTAATGAGCTTATAGTGTATCATGTTCGACCTGACGGCCTTCGAGCGAAGGTATTTAAAAACAATACAGATATAAACAGAACTATCGAAAGTTCTAGTTATATTTTGCGAATTGGCCTTAAAACACGATGAGAAACGTGAACAATGAATCTTTGAACGATAATCGTAATAAATTGGTGATTTAGATGTAGAATTTTCATCGCTAATTTCTCACGGGTGCGTATTTTTCTTCGAATAATTTGTTTTTCTAATTTCGTGCAAATTGAGCTTTGAAAGCTCTGTCGAATAATTATGAGTAATTTTTCACCGTTTGTGGTTCCAACGATGTTGTTAGACGTGGAACGAACGAGGTATTTTTCGTGCATTTTTTCACCCCTTCAATTCTGCGGTTATGCTGGCATAAATACATTTGTGTAGTTTAGGTTGCAGTATCGTACTTAGAAGGGTCGCAATAGATATTGACACACGGTATATTCAAAAAATTACCTCATTTGGGTATAACTCGCTTAAAATTTATTTTATTGCTCATTAAAAAAAAATTGATTCTAGGTCAACGTTAAATTTAATATTTGACTTATATGCGTAAATTTTAAAAATACCCCAAAAATACATCCTTCCGATAAAAATCGAAACACTCGAAACTATTCAGTGGTTGAATACGTTGGAAAAACGTATAAATGGTACATCGCCGCGATGCTTCCCAAGTATGCGATATTTTCACGAAAATATTCTCCAATAAAATAAAAAATAAAAATCGCGAAAAAAAATTGTACCCGCCTTTTGGATTTTTTGCCGAAGTACTATCCCCGAAGGCGTGGCCTTTGTTGAGCGCATAAAGCGCAAATAAAAACTTACACGGGATCCGCCAATAAGCACGTAGATGTTGCGTCGTCGAAATCTCGGAATTTTTTTCACCATTCAACAGTTCATGCTCAAATGAATGTAGTTTCCGTGCCAAAATGGCGAATCGTACGTAGGAATGTGAGAATATCTGTGATATATTCGAGTACGTAGTTTAAATGAGAGGTTAGGATGAAGAGAGGGGGGGTGAAAATTTTAATTGTGTTTGTCGGGTTTAGGTGTTTAATACATTTAAATTATTCTACCTTCTCATTTTTTTTATGTTATTGGACGATATTTTTACGATAATTTAATTTCTAATAAGTTCATTAGTAATCGGTTTCCTAATTTTTGGGTGGCTTTTCGAAAAATCTTCGCTCGACAAGATTCAGTTTTTTTTTCAATTTTATCTCAAATGACAGAATGAGACCTATATTTGCAAGTTTTTGATGAAAATTAGCAAGCGGTGAATTGAAGAAATGTTTTTGCCATTTTCAAGCATTTTTTATTTCTTGTATTTTTTATCACGTGAAAAAATTCATAAGAATTTGTTTTAAAGCAAAAATGAAATAATTTTGAAGAGCGATATGGAATAATCTCTTTTTTTCGCATTTTTTGACTTCTCAATCGATGTAGATTTTATTAAGCGAATAAATTGAAATGACATTTATTCGTGTCGAAAAGTAACACTAAGTGAATTATGTCGAAAAGATCAATTTGAGACAATTTTTTGGTTCTTTTGAAATGATTTCTAATCCTTTATAATTAAATTTTACGTGAAAAAATTCTTCAGCTTCGCTTTTTGAAAAAGAATTAATTTCCAATTTCATTTTAAAACTAATTACAAAATAATAAAAACACAATTTTTTCAATTTTACACAATTTTTCGATTTTTTTTGGCTTTTGATTTTCGATTAAGAGTAATTTAACATTTTTTGAAGAAATTTTAATTTAATAATTGAACATTACTTTGAGAAAAAATAAAGTAATCGAAAATTATGCCCTAAATTTGGGGAATTCAAATGGTAAAAATTGAAAAATAGAATAAATTACTTGAATCAAAAATTTTCGAATGTACAAAAAAACAAAAAGTTGAGAAGAACTCCGTCAAATAACTAAATAACACTTATTAAAAATAAAGAAAATTGCTGAAAAAATTTATCAAATTTCAAGAAAATTTTTGTGAATTTTTATGTAAAAAAAAATGTTGAAAATAATATGTAACAAAACTGAAAAAATCGAGAGTCAACGTAAAGAATTTTTGGACACTTCCCCCTCCCCTTAACTATTCAACCGGGCGTCATTTTTTTACAATAAGTCGTAGGAAACATCAATATCAGAAAAAATGAATTGAAGGTTCACACTAAATTACGTAATACGTATCTTGTGATCGGCAGCTAAGTGACGTTTCATTGTGTACATTTCAAGGAGGAAGGGGAGGGGGGTGAGTTGACGAAAGAATTGATAATAACTAAAAATGTTCCTTATGAAATTTCCCAGAAATTACGTTAATAACGTTTTTTATGTAAAATGCGTGTGAACTTGATTAAAACATTCAAATGTAAGCAACAAATTTAATTAGATTTTAAATTTTCTCAATTAATTTTTCAGTGAATTTTTCCTTGCATGTGATTCTTTTCTTTTTCTTGAAAACAAGTCGTTTGATGATTTCCAATTTTACTCCCCCTCTTCTTCATACTCGATCACCTACCCTTTCCATACTATATTTCTTCTGTTAGACTTCGCGTCGACGACATGTAAATTATCTCGAATTAGGGATTCTCTTTGCGGTTGAAAAATATATAAACGATCGACGTCGCGAGTAATATTGAATTTTCATATAAAATCGAAATTGGAAAAAAGAAAGGTAAATAAAAATAGTGTAAAAGTGTAAACGAAAGTCTATATGAAATGAGAATTTAATTTCGTCGCAATATAAACTACGAGGTCGATGTTATTCGTGCGAGAAGACAAAAACGCCGAAAAAAGAAAAAAAAGCGATAAAAAACTACATCTCGTATATTACTCGTGAACATTTGCCTTTTAAAAAAGATTCAAAATAGAACTTGGAATTTGCCAACTTCCATGTCAACAAAATACAGTCCTCTTTAAACACGGCAAATACTAGAAAGAAAAACCTTTTTCTTATTTCGTAACTTTTCTCGACGACGGTTGGTTCGTCGATTTAGTCGCTTTTTTTTCGGTTGTTTTTTTTCCTTCTTTAGATACCTCCTACTTCTTCGGCAGAAAGCTTTTTCACGTTTTAGCAAAAGTAGCTTCTTCCTTTCTGATATTCAAATCATTTGCAAATATTACTTAAAAGAATAAGTTGGAAAAGAAAACAACTTAAAACTCGGGTGTTAGATGTATTGAAAAGTAAGTTTTTACAAGCAGATGAAATGCAAAATAGATTTCTTTTTAGAATCGTTAACCTCGTCTTTTACTTCGTCGTCTTGTTTGCCGAAGATATGCGGCTGAGAGCGTTGATGCTCGGAGAGCCCCTTTTTTAAATGCACATCGGCTTAATTTTTTACTTTTTTAAGTTTACTAAAGTTCGCTTTCGTTCGAGGGAAGTTATAGCGATTGGTGGTGGCAGAGGCGCTAGATGAACTTTGAAGTTTTGTTGAAAAAATGAGATAATTTGTTTCAATAGGGTGGACGTATAAGAATAGCGAAGAGGGTGGAGAAAAGCCAATGATCATGAGGGGTGAAGAGGAAGAGGGCATGTATTGTATGTCTAATGCTAGACTTGAGATCGCAAAATAATAATTTTTTTATTTTTTTGTATTTTTGCAGATGATACATACCAAAAAAGTATTTCTAAAGAAAGTTACAAGAAAAATTGTAGATTGGGAAATTTTCGAGACATGGCGCCTTTGATTATGGAGCCTGGCGAGTGTTATCGGCGTAACTTTTTTACGATTGGTACTGGAATAGTTATTGTGTCCAGAACGAATTACCATTGTGAGGTTTAATTTTTTTAGGCGGATTTGTGGTATTTTCAAACCTCGAGGAACTATTTTGTTTTTTTTTTAGCGAAGAAAAATATTTTTTTGTGCGAGAATCGAATGTTCAAGATGGCTGTTTTTCGAGTTGACGAAATTGGCTGCACTGAGACGTAGTAATTGTCTGGTTTTCGCTTAATTCACGTCTGCTGAACCTGTGAAACACGTGTTGGATGTGGTGAAGAGGAGATGTAACAGGTGAGATACCATAACTTGATAAATTAGAGGATAAATTTTTTTATTAGGAATCATCGACAGCGGATTGATCTGATCGAAGGTTCGGCAGTCATTGTGCAACGCGTGAAAATGAAAGTGAAATATATCGTTTTACTACTCGCTGATAACCTATGTCGTGAGATGGTACAAGTAGGTCTCCCTGGATCATTACCATTTGCCTTTGTCGCGCGATGCTCGAAAGTTGAAACATATCGTTTTACTACTCGCTGATAACTTACCCCGTAGAGTGGTATAAATAGGTCTTCAAGGGTTGTTATGATTTGCCTTCGTCTTGTTGCGACGCACAAGTTGAAACATGTCGTTTTACTACTCGCTGATAACATGTGTTGTGTGGTGGTATAAATAGGTCTCCTTAGATTGTTATCATCTACATATAGACAATACACCTTAGTTAAGACATCCAACTGTAGACAGAGGAGAAAGAAAATGGTGGCTCTGTATCGAGTTGGACCAATTTCTCGCGGGCTGTTCTCTAGTTTTCATTAATCGTAACTTTTTTCCGTATTATATTTTTAAAAAATCTAGCTACAGCACTCTCAGCCTCAAGAGCACTCAGCGTGAGCAAATGTCCACACTCACAAAATTGCTGAAATATGTCAGATAGTTGGATGTCTTAAGGTTAGTCCATTGTCTATACCTTTGCCTTTGTTATGAGATGCATGGGAGTTGAAACATGTCGTTTTACTACTCGCTGATAACTTACCTCGTATGGTGGTATAAATAGGTCTTCAAGGGTCGTGATTTTCCTTTGTCTTGTTGTGACGTAGAAAAGTTGAAACATGTCGTTTTACTACTCGCTGGTAAAATGTGTCGTGTGGTGGTATGAATAGGTTCCCCTGGATCGTTAATTATCATTTGTATTGGTGCTCTCTAGCTCATTAGATGTCTACCGAAGTTTGCACCCTCATTTTGTCGAGTGCTAAATTAAATAAGTTCGAGTTTCTATTTTAAATAGGTCGTTTACTCTTTGAAGGACGCATCCTGCTCCATGTGGTGTGGTCTACTAAAAGATTGATAACGGATTGCTTTCCGTAGGGAGTTGTTACTTCCCCTATGAGCTTTGTTTTGAGTAAGTTGTATCTTGCTTCGTCTCGAATCCAATGACTCAGCAGTTTTTCCTTTTCTAGATGAGTAAACTTCAAATGGTAAAAGAGGCTGGTGTTTAGAACCAGTCGATAACAAGACTCGAGGATGATTAAAAATCGCAACCTTTTTGAGAATTAGACAAAGGGAGACGTCGATAGAGTTACGTGGCCGTTATCGTTATCCTTATTACGTTTCCGTTTTAACGAGCTCACCAATCCCGTCGATGGTATAATTTTGCTAAGTGCGTGTACAAAAACCTGGGCGCGTTTCACGGAAATTATACACGAGGCGGAAAAAACTAAACGAGGGAGTCGCGTATTTGGGATAGGCATAGAACAACGTCGAGGGAAGACGATGAGAAAGGGATAGGACAGGGAGAAAAAAAAATAGAATTTCATTTTTTCGAAAGTGTAGGTTGTTAAAGTTTATATTTTATGAGTAAAAACTGTCCGTATAACCATTATTTCCGAGTGAGTTGATACGATACTGTCCGGCACCGCATGGTACTTTTTCTTTCGTTCGTCGTGCTCCGCGTCGACGTCGTCAAACAAAACGACGAAGACGATTCGCCCATTCGCAAGATGGTAATGCGCGTCGGCTGCCGTATAAACAAGCTCGACTCTCGGGGCCGGGGTAACGCTATTTCTTTCAGTATCTCATCCATTATGGATGAAGCCCGAAAAAGTATCTATTGAAAGTCATCCTTCGCTGTTTTGTTATATTATCGCGAAAAAGGCGAATTCCAAACCTGAAAATGTTTCCCTCTTCAAACGGTCATTTATGGAATTATGCCGCGGTTTGTACCCAACACGACCCTCCTCCTTTGACGAATACGCGCCAATACACCGCTACGAGCTTTCCATGGTCACTTCGTTCAACCGTGAACATTACACTAAATCATCGCAAGCGATGTGGCGCAGCGAACATGGTTTTTTTTATGTTCTATAATGTCGAAATTTCTCTTCGAACGTTGGTTTTATCTTTTTTATAAATTGCGAGTTTTTTACGTTTCGAGTTGCCAAGCCGAAAAATATTTTGTTTAGTAGATGTTTTCCTTGATCTGGATATGAATTTGATCGAAGATGGATAGTTATTGCAAATAAAGACGATTTTTCATTCGTATTACAATTAATGTACCGTGGAGTGTCCCTTTTTCCGGAGATTTTGTGAATCTAGTATAGGTACGTCGACATTGAACTCACCATTTCCTATTATCGTAGTATCTTGGGCGTAATTAAATAAGTATTATGTATAAAGCAAATAAAATGAACATTCCATTTCGAAATCTTATTTTATTACATACATTATTTAATTATTGATGTCATGACTACATACAAAGTAAGTACTAAAAATTACGGAAAATTGTAATTTGCGTTAAACGATGAAAATAATCACGAGAATGAATTCTACATGCGGAAAAACCTAGAAAAACACTTTTCGCACGTGAAAACACAACTTTTTTCCTATAATATGCGTGTTACAGATAAAACAATGGCGAAAATGAATTCGACGTCATCGAAAACATAATTGCACATATGTCGCACCTGAAAGTCGATTAAAAACTGATGAAAAACGTAAAATACATATAAAAAATAATAATTTTTTAATGCTGGCGCCATCTATCGTATAAACAAATCACCCAAAAAATACGATTCAGCAAAAAGTTGCGCCTTCAAATGACGTCATAGGCAATCTTTTCAACACGCGTGACGTCGAAACGTAGTTGTTTTGCCCCTTCAAAATTTACAATAGGCAAACCATTTGAAATGCAACTCTAACGAAATTCACGGTTTTAGTGAAAGTGATCGCCTTGTCGAACTCCATCATTACTTTCGGAGATATCGCGTATAATTTTTACCTGGATTAACAGTTAGACAAGGAAATCACTTTTACTAAACCCGTGAATTTCGTTAGAGTTGCATTTCAAATGGTTTGCCTATTGTAAATTTTGAAGGGGCAAAACAACTACGTTTCGACGTCATGTGTGTTGAAAAGATTGCCTATGACGTCATTTGAAGGCGCAACTCTTTGCTGAATCGTATTTTTTGGGTGATTTGTTTATACGATAGATGGCGCCAGCATTATCAAATTTTTATTATTTTTTATATTTTATGTTATTCATCAGATTTTTATTATTTTTAATATTTTACGATTTTCATCAGTTTTTAATCGACTTTCAGGTGCGACATCATCGAAGATGGTACCTGTAGCGAAAATGAAACGCAGCCATGAATGGTGCTATTCTCCTCCAAAAATTAACCGAGGGGTTGGAATTTTTTGGCCCGGCTGCTGAAGCTAATTAAGGTGAACGAAGGGTGGTTCGGGGGGTTTTCGGAGACGCCGAATCGAGTGGCGTAGATAGTTTTTCGTTTCGATGATTACTTTTCGAGATATCGGGAATCACGACAAAAAATTCGCGATATCCCGGAAAGTACTGATTGTAGCGAAAAACTAATCACGCCGTTCGATTCGCTTATGGTTGCAATGGATTCCCCAGGTCTTATAACCTATTCTTCAACACCTCTCGTTTGGGTTGACGACAAGTTGGTATGTTGGACAACTCAAGTTATCCTCGATTTAATGTACAACCAGACGTTGCGTTGACAGATAATAAGCACACATCTGTCATTGCGCGTCTGTTTGATTAAAGTGTTGGTGGGGAAAAAGAAACCCATTCTTGTTGACAAGGGTCACTTGTCACGTAGAAAGGGTTCCTTGAAAAACCCCGTAACTACCTACCTAGGTAAATAGTAACTAATGTAAGCCTACCTACTGTTAAATGTACTGATTAGTGGTTAGTTGTTAGTGGTTAATGGTTAATGGTTAATGGTCAAGTTAAACATGCCATGCACAAAAACAAAACAACACAAAACAAAACACAAAAACTACACACGCAAGCTTTAAAATTATTTAAAGGGCCGGGATATTCCTTTTGCCTATAAACCTTATACTATAACTTAGAACTAACTTAATATATATAATAATTCCCATTAAAACGCCCCCAACTTCGCGACTCCCTATATTACCCGCATTTCCCATTCTCAAATACCCACTAAAAACCCGTTAAACCGCTCCCAACCTCGCGACTGCCTCCCTCTTACCTACGTGGCCACGTTTCCTATTCCCCCAAAACCCACCAATACTTAAACACACTCACTTGAACTCATACGCACACCTCATACACCTCAA
>QBDW01000123.1:0-213797 GCA_003261595.1 Maconellicoccus hirsutus | reverse complement strand
TTGATAGTGTTGCGTCAATTTTTATACATTGTTGTACCTCTTATATTATAATGTAAATCTGATCTTCCATAAAACACAATGAGAAACCACGTTTGTACTTTGAATTGGTAGAAACACCTAGATGAATTTTCACAATTTTTTTCAAAATTTCTAGTTAGACGCTTCCAAATAAGCACAATTTGTTTGATTTTTCAATTATTCGGAGATGTTTCAAAATTTGTTCTATGCGATATAGAGCCATGCAGAGAAAACCTGGGCCACGAAGAAAAACAATAGGACCTCCCTTCACTTGAAAAGGCCCGACATTTTTTCCAAAGGGCTCGTTAGTTTTTACAAGGGCGTAGAACGCACGCGGGCCTCTAAAAAATCAGGGCCCGGTGGAAATCCTCCTTTCCCCCCTAAAAATTTGTATCAACACAAAGGCTCTTCTTCAGTGTAGAATTTTTGTAGTTTGATTAAGACGGATTGCATAACCAATTTTTGCAGGAAAAAGTACTAAAATTCCTGTAATTGCCCGCGAAAATTATAATTCTAGAATATCGCTCTGTAAAACAAACAAGTGTACGTTTTAGGATATCATATCAAAAAATTGTCCCATTTGAGCGATTTTTTGATATAACACTACTAAATGTATATTTATTTGTCCAACAGAGCAGTAATCAGCAATTGCAATTTTTCCGAGCAATTACAAGGATTTTAGTGCCTTTTCCAGCAAAAATAGGTTCTGCAACCCACTACACCCGCAGTCCCGTCTTAAGCAAAACTTATACCATTTATCAAATTAGATAGCGCTAATGTGCTGCAACGTGATTGGCTGTTTATTGTCTCGTGGCTTTTTCTCAGCTATTCACCAATCGTGTTGCTACATATTGCCGCCCCTAGGCTAAGAAACAGTCAGCGTTGATAAAAGATCTGTTTTAATTCTAATTTTTCAAAAATTTCATCCAAACGTATCTCATAGTTCTTTTTTGAAATGAAATTCATTTAACATTTCGCACTCTCACTAACAAGGTATGATATTAAATGAAATCAAATGTGAAAACACTTCGCTAAAGTAATAACCGCAGCATGCGTTACCTGTAATCTTTTAGAAAAAGAAAAAGAAAAAAACAACAAGAAGTGTATTATGAAAAAAAAGAGCAGCTTAAATGTGGTCTATTTCTTGTGTACAATGTTTCGCCATCAAGATGAAACTTAACATTTATAGTTATGTATCTTGAGTATAACCTGCCATGAAGTCCAACTTTTTATATAACTTTGCAGAAAAATAATAATTCCGTAATCCTATTGGGCAACAAATGAATGCCGATATTTTATAAGAAAACTTTTTACCTTAAACTTTAGCAATTTCCTTTTTGCAGTAATTTTTACCGGCTTTGTATAGGTGAGATAGGAGGGAAAAAAGTTGAAAATATTAGTCGAACTAAAATCGAATTTAGATTAACTTTTTTCATAAGGCAAAAAATCACGTTGATTTTTTTCCTCTTCCTTCAAATTAAATATTCTAAAAAAAAAACTTATTGAATTATATAACTTTTGTGCAGAAAATTTTTCATAAATTCTTACACTAGATCAGGAATTTTACGTAGCGTGGATTTCTTTTACAATGATAATATTCACAAGTATACTAAAACGGCCTCGAGCCTTTAATAATAAGAATTACGCCACATTCCGATGTTATGAGATTTAAACCTTTGAGAGGAATTTTGGTTAAAACTCGATCATATAAAATTTTCGATACTGACGAAGGTTTATACGTTTTTTGTCAAGCATGGCTCCTTATTACCGCAACGAAACACCTCGTCTGTCACGTGAAACAAAAATATTTCCAGAAAATTTTCAGAATGCATGTGATTTAAAGTTATGCAAATGCCCCGAAGCTTCTGTCGAGCTTTTAACTTCTCGCAGGCTTTTTTCTCGCTTTTTCGTCTGTTTTACAATAATTTTCGCTCGTAATACGCGCTTAAATAAGTTCGGACACGCCATGAACAGGACGGAAATGAAAATAGCTTATTAATGCAAATTTTACACGCGAAATTTCCCTTCTTTTAGCTATTAACGTTGACGTTCTATGTATATATGCTTCCTTCGAGCGAAATTCTCGACATAGCTTAATAAAATTCATAAAAGTATATAAAACTCTTATAAGCGAGCGTTTCAATTTGGTGGTCGTCGCGGAGCGGATCGTCTGCAATTTTGCCTAAATATTTTTGCTCGTGAAGAAATTCATGCGCCGGTAATGTCCCCGTAAATTGTAAATTTGCCTTTTAAAACGTGCTTTTCGTAAATTTGAGTGAAAACTTTTTAATATACGACTTCGTTCTTGTATTTACGTCCTGATGCATTATTCAGTGGTTATTGTTGAGAATTTTTTTTCCAAAATTTAAATCTACTGTAGTTATAAATAATCTCGGACCTACCGAGGGTTCATTATTTAGGTAGCTAGGTATAGGTATTAGAACCCCCCCCCCCCCGCGAAAGTAAATTAGGTACTTTTTTCCGGCTTTATCGGAAAAATGGCAGCAATGGCTTAAACAATGTTAAATTATACATCATTTTCTTCAATAAAAAATCAAATTTGGTCTTATAAATTCACTTTCAAATTGAAAGATGGCAATTTTTTAAATGTTTTTAGCATTGCTTCAGCGATTTCTGCCATTTTCACAATAAAACCGAAAAAAAAAGTAATTCATTTTCCCGAAAGAGAGAGCCCATGATCAATTGGTCACCCGGTAGAAGTGAAGAGGTATCTAGATCTACTACCTATCTAGTATACCATTTACTTTTCTATTACTTCAATTCGAAATATGATTATGATTTAGCAGGCTCATCAGAAGGGGGAAGGGGGGTGTTCCATCGGAGCCCGGATTTTTGACATGTGTTTTCTTTCTGAACACGTTCTAAAAGCTTTCAAGTAGGTAATTTCTTCATTTATGCTAAAGTGTACTTAAGAGCTAAAACAAATCCAAAGAGAAAAAATTCCTCTCAAGAGCACAACATTTCATCTACAAGTAATGAGCTTCATCAGTTCTCTTCATAATTGGCAAAAAATTATGTTTTTTTCATCAAAATGATTATTTAATTTATTTTTCGTTAAATAAGTAATACGAAACGGTTTCTCATTTTTATTAAACTCGAATCACCTCAAGTATTAAAATTTACGATATCTTTTGCTTTTTTTCTTGCATTACCTATACCTACTTGAGTTTTTTTTGAACTCGTTTTAGATTTTAATAGTTTTTGTACGTCACTTTTTTCCCCAAGGGAATTGGCTGCTCATTTGTTTATTATAGGTACTTGGAAAATTTTAGAGGTAATCATTTTATTTCAGTTCGGTAACTTTTTTCAATATGTAAAACGTGAGACAAAAGCGTTGTATTTAATTTGAAAGGAATCTCACGAACTGGATATGGGGAATTTGACGCCAATGTTACGTTCACCGATTTCAAATCGAAATAGTTCATTCGAACAAAATCTGCGACAGTGTTTACTTTTCTTTTATTTATTTTAAAAGTGGCGCGAAAAATCTCGGTTTTTTTTACGCTCATCTCTTTCGATAAATAATACCGACGTCCCGAAAGATTAAACGCGTATTTTTTTTTCT
This sequence comes from Maconellicoccus hirsutus, assembly GCA_003261595.1. NCBI lineage: Eukaryota > Metazoa > Arthropoda > Insecta > Hemiptera > Pseudococcidae > Maconellicoccus > Maconellicoccus hirsutus. Next base: position 210,193 of record QBDW01000123.1, on the reverse strand, counting down.
CTTGATACGAACTGTAAAATCAGCTTAAACTTTCAGGTCGCTTAAAAGTTTCGTTGACATAAATTACAATTAAAAACTTAAAAATAAACCAAACAGGATTAGCCTACAGGCATATATCATGCCAAATAGGCAACTTTGCAGTAGTGATAACACCGTATCAAGTCCGATTTGGCTTGTAGTCTCTCTTTTATGCTTTGCAATTTTGTACATAAATTCCGCTCAAAATCAAGTCATAAGTTGCGAACATTTTTCACTGCGTGGCTTTTTTTTCTTATTAAATTGTCAACATGTGCTCTACAATTTATGATTAGTTAAATTTTTGTGAAAGTTGAGTTTTTTTTTCTTCAACAAATGCTATAACACGACTTGCACAGTTTCCTCGTTTATTCCTGTATTAAGAACGCCATTGAAGAAATCTAATTCTGCCAACGACGGAGCGTAAATTCTGTCAATTTCTCAAGCCCAAGAAATATCCGCAATTGATTCTTCTTACACGTTTCACTAATTTCCCCGAGGTACCTAATAAAACGCTGAAAATAGGAAGCATGTTTCAACGAAACTGTATTAGAATATAATTCGTTTCGAACATAAAAAAGTACCGTTTTAATTTGCAATTCGGTGGAAAATTTGTTCACTTTTTGATACTCATCGTAATCATTTTCTTTTAAAACTTCATTATAAAATTCAACTCGGAGTTATGAAATTCTAAATGTGTAAAAACAAACGAGCCTATTTTTTATAATTCTGTTTTGTCATAAAAAGCTTTTTATTTAATCTCGAGGACCTTTTTGCAGTCTTCACGTTCCGTTGCTCCTGTGAGAAATACCATATTTTTTGAACCTTTACGCGTTACTAGCATTAAAGACAAGTCCTTAACTGTACAATGGGTTTCCCCGTTTCTGTGTTCTTGTATCTCTATACTTAAAATTTTCCACTCGAGTGCGGTTCCTTCATTGTGCCAAATGTTTTCCTTGAGAAATTCTTCTTTTTGTGTTTTTTTTCATTCTTTGGACGACGGACGAGCGTTAAATTATTTTAAGCTCAATTCTACTTTTTTTTTCTTCACACCTAGCAATTTATTTTATTTTCATTGGTGCCCTGTTTGAGTTGGGATTTAAGATTCATTTGAAACTTGTCATCGTTTTTCTTTCTACTTGTTGCGAAATTACGAAAATTTTAATCTGATTAAAACTTCTAATTCGACAATTTTCCCTCGCTTTGTCTATCCACATTCCACGTATGTACAAATATGCTTCCATCATATAGATGTATAATTCCTTCAAAGTGTCCTATTTGATTCAACGCGTACTTTTTGCAACCTCTTTAAATTTCACGAAACTTTTTCCCATCCATCTATGTATTGCGGAAGAAATTCTATTTGGTTTTACTAAAGCTCGTTATTGACGATAAATGAGGGTTATTATTTTCTAATTTTTTACACTCGGCAGAGCGGAAAAATGTTTACCGTGTGTATATCTTCGCTAATACACCAGCGCCTACACAAACGCAACTCTACCCTTCTCCACCTCCCGAAAGCCTTATTAAGGACGTGTTTATTTTCTGCATTATCGTTTCAAAATACACAATGACAAATTTGCAAAGCAAATCGTAAACATCAAGGTCGAAGGGTAGATTCTAAATCTTCAACTTGTTTTACGCGCTTTTCAAATTTATCGTATTTGAACGAAAGTCTCCTAACGTAGTAAAAATTTCACTCGAAAAATAAATTTCACTAGTGAAATCGTTAGGCTGGAGGTTTTACCATTTTACATCAGCTTAATGTGAAATTAATTTGACATTCGATGTCCTTTGAAACGATCATGCAGCTTGGTCATGCAGAATATAACTCACAACTAGTAAAACCAATGTGTCAAGTGGTAACCATCGAAATGACGTCTAAATGATCAGATACATTAATGATCTCTGATTTGAATGATTCAGACGATGAAAAGTCATTATCGTCGTGACGTGTTATGTTTATGACTGACATATAATGGTGAACGTCATTGGAATGATCAAGTGTCAGGATCGTGAGTGACATATGATCATGTTTTGATGATATGTCGGATGACATGTCATGGTGATATCTCAAGATCATGTTATGATGACATGATCTGAATAATGACATATTATGGTAATATGTCATGACGTTTTCCCAGTAATCAGCGTGGTGATGATATGTGATGACAAGTCAGGCGATTATTTTTCCATCTCAAAACACGACTTATGCGTCGTATATTCGTTTTCAACGAAGAAGTAATTTTTTCATGTCGCCATATTACGTCATAGATGACAATTCATTGTCATGGTGACGTATCAAGGTCACGAGTGACTGTGATCATGTCACAGTAGCATGTCAAATGACATGATATGATGACAAGTCATTCTGATGGCGATGAGGCATAGTTACGAGTGACATGTGACATCAAATGACGTCTTCTGATGAACATCGTAGTCGCGAAGTGACATGAAAATGTCACACTGTCTGGCGGATTTGTAAGCAAGCTGATTCTTTACGGTACGGAACGAATACATTTTTTTCACTTTTTTTTTTCGTTTTTATAAACCTGAAATAAAGTTTCAAAAACGCATTAGAAGAAGTGGTAGGAAAATCTTACATCTTTAGGCTTTCCTTCAATCAGAATTTCCATAAATTTTTTTCCAAAGTTTCAATCACAAATCATTTCATTTTTGAAAACATCTTCATTATTATACATTCTTGATTATTCATTCAAAATTCTAAATGTTAGTACAGGTGAAAATTGCAGCATTGTAATATTATTTTGCGAAAAAAAATCATTTGAGAAGACAACAAACTAATTTTACTTCTGTTGTACTTGTTATTCGCGGAGATTACCATCACGTTCTTCGATACAATCGTGCTGAGTGAAAAAAATACAAAAGATACAAATTCATTCATTTTCGGTGAAATTTCACTAACAAAGGAAGACAGGAATTCGTAGAATTTTAATTATTTATCAAATCAAAGATTAGCAGAACCGAATTCTTTTTTTACTTGGTGGAATATTTCGTAATTAAATTTGCCTGCCAGAGTATCAAATACTACGTTGCTGCGTTACGGATATTAAAAGGTAGAAAACATTTATTGGTTGCTCGAAACATGACGTAAAGAAATTTCAACTTTGTGGAGATAATTGAAAAAATTTTTGTATATTTTAATATTTTCTCGCTGGAATAATTGTTTACAAATCATATCTAGTGATAAATGTTTGTTACGAAATTATTTTACGCGATACAATAACGCTGATTTGATTTAAACTTCGACTGATTAAATACAAGTACTTTGTAGTTTCAATTACCAGAATTAATTTTGAAATTTTTTTTCACTCAAACGAATTAATTCGTATTCATTAAAAGTTAATTTGACATTATTTTTGGATAGCGTTTCAACATTATAATCCCTTAATCAGATCTTTAGAGATCAGTGTTGATTTTCAGCATACTCCAATAATCTGGTGCTTTATTAAATATCAATTATGTAAATACTTGATAAACATCTCGTTAACGTGTGAGTAACATTTATATCGCGCTTAATTAACCGCTCGAGTTTAGCCCGAAAGGGCGTTCTAGTCGATTCTTGCAAAATATGCAAATACGAGCGCGTTCCTCCATTCAAGATGCTCTGACATTATACTTAATTATATTTCTATCAAATAATTAACAGTGCCGCTTGTAATTACGATATTGTAATGTAAATAGTTATTTCCACTAATTTTGATCTTTCGGACGTCTTGGCTACATACACCGAAAACTTCTTTAATTTAGTGTTTTAATCTTTGAAAGACGATACCTAGGGGGGAATTTCAATTAAATTGGAATTACAACCAATTTCGCGAATTGTTAACTGGTTCATTAGTTGATTTGAATGCTTTGAAATTGAACGTAAATCAAATCATTATCCTTCCTAAATTTACGACTCCTTTTCCCAAAAAATTTACTAATTGTAACCGAGGTCAGAAAAATCCTTTAAACGCTAGTAATGAATCACAATTGGGCACTTAATTACCTACCAAGTTTCAGAATAATTCTCAAAAATTACCGATATGAATCGAAATGTGGATTCGTTAGAATTACAGGACTACAGGTGTAGGGGTTTGCATAACTAATTTTTGCAGGGAAAAGCACTAAAATCTCTATAACTGTCCAGGGAACTTAAAATTGTGGAATATTGCTCCATTGGACAAACAAGTGTATGTTTTAGGATATCATGTCAAAAAATTGTCCCATTTGATCAACAACTGAAGTTGTAGGATCTGAGAAACTCCAAAATAAGGTCCTATCACTTCAGTTTTACATAAAATTGAGCCATTCTTAAACGTATATTTATCTGTCTAACAGAGCGATAATCAGCAGTTACAATTTTTCCAAATAGTTACAGGGATTTTAGTGCTTTTTTCTGCAAACATTGGTTATGCAATCCACTATACCTGTAATCCCGCATTGAACAAATATATTATTTCATATCAAATTTTCCAAACATCTTGAAAAAAAAAAACAGATTTTATGTCTTTAGATTTTTTTTAAAATAGCAGTATGTACTATTTGATATTTTTAAACACCAATTTAACCGTGAATCCCTTCTTTCTTCCTTTTTTTGTGGTATGCGGCAATGAAAATTCTTCCTAAAAATATAAAAAGAAAAAATTTGTGATCACTACCTTTTTTTTTATATACATGTCCGTTACATCGAACAAAATGATACGTATAATGGTCGGAAATTTCCACTATACATGGAATCTTTCTAGAAGGAAAAACACTTTAGTAATTTTTCATCACCCACTCCTCTGTCCAAATTACCATGAAAAAAAAACACCAGAATATCGAATGGATTTGACGAAGCGCACCGTTATATAGAGGCTATTCCGTGAGAACATCGTGTCTAAGGTATATTACCATTACGTACATACTAAAGAACACACCATACCATTTCAAATAAGCCAATACGTTACAAAAGCAACAAAAAAATTTCCGACGAGAAAAAAAAAAGGTGAAACCTTTCACCAACATCAATTGCTATTGATGTCACGCTATTATAAGAATATCATGGACAAAACAGTCATTTCCAAGGTTTTTATATAGCTGTAGCAGAAAAACGAAAAACCCTCATTAAAGGCGTATAACGATTCTATAACCGAAAGCTCAAACGATCGTGTCACATCCTAATTTCGTCCGTTTTATACTTCTTTTTTCACGTTTATGGTAGGCTTAAAATTCTCGCGTAGCGTGCGCAGCTTTTGTCACCCTCACAATGAGTATATGCGAAAAGTTTCACCTTTATGGATAAAATTTGTTTTAGCTGTCGTCGTCGGTAAAACCAAAATATTAATTTTACAAATGGTAACGTGTAACTTTTTGTAACACCCCTTTTCTTCGGTGGTATTTTAGGCCACGTTGCTTAATTGATTTTACGCAGCGCAAATTAAACGCCAATACAAACACTGTGATCGCAATTCGTTCATTAAAATCTACCTATCACTGGTGGCGTTTAAAATTACCAAATAAATGAAACGTTTCCTTTTTAGATTTGTACATGTCGTGACACGTATGGAGAAGTCATTAACGGATTCTTTCACCGAACAGACACCGGTGTATAGTTCACGTTCGAAATACGCACACTAATAAAATTTATCATTTGTATGTAAGCACGTTGGAAATTACGCGGTTTCGTTAAACACAACACCAATTCGTAAGATTTGCAGCTTTACAAAGTCTATTACCGATTTGTTTCAGACTTAAGCTATTCGTTCAACTTGAAAACCGCAACGTCTTAAATCTTTAGCGGCGTCGAAAATGCTCAAAATTAAGGTACCGTTTAAGCCCTTTTAAAACTTGCAAAAGAGACCACGAAAAACGACACTAGGCGTGTTTCATTTTTTCTTTACACCTAATAATAAGCGTTACCTTGTTTTATACCGCGTATTCATATATTTTTCCTCGTACATGACTATAATATACCATGTTCTTTTATATGTAGGTATACTCGTATCTAAGCAAAAGCATAATATCATTATCCGAGCGTAAACTTATGAAATGGTCAAAATTGTTACCTTAGATGACTTTTTTTTTCACTTTTCTTCACATAATGTGCCTTTTATCCTCAAATGCACGCCTACGATATACGTTTGAATGAAAGTATAATAACGTTATTGTCATTGTTCAAATTCTTTCATTTTTACTTTACTCGCTTTCGTTTACCACGGTTTGAATTCTTTCAAAGAGCGTTTCTTTCTTTTAAACAAATCCGAAAATATTTTTATGCCTGATGTTGGGGTACGGAAAATCGTTGAGATGACCAAGAACCCAGCCGAATTTAGGGATAATTCGCAAAAAAAGGAAGCCATCAAAGGATATGTGAGGCTTCTATTTTGAAGAAATATCAAAACCCTCAATACCACATTTACAGCATCTCAAATTGCTCTAATTATTTAGCAAGTAAAAAACAACGATTATTTCTATAAATGTAAAAAAATAGCGCGAATCTATGCATTAAGCATTATAATCTTTTATTTTAATGAAAGAGTTAGTTTTTTTCTCGTCTTTACCGCGTATTAAAATGATGTTCCTAAATTAATGAAATGGCACCAGTAGCCATTTATTTCAAAATGCTACATTAAAAACGATTACATTACAAAAAGTTATTCTTTTTCAACCTCAGCGAAAAAGATGCTACAGTTTTAATTAAAAGGAACTTGACGTCGGTTGACGGTGATGGTTTTTTACCCTAAATTTGAAATTTAATACCTTTAAAATGTACTATACCGGATACCGATCTCGTAAAAAATTCACCAAAACAATATTAATTTGTTAAAAAATTAATTTTAGAATTTCTAATAGCAAATCAACATGTGTTGTTCGATTAAATTGGGGTATCATCCAAATATAAAACCATTTTTAATAAATTTTACCAAATATGTAACTTGTTTGACTTCGTTTATTTGTTCTTTTTACCTCAAATCACCATATCGACATCTATACAGTTTATTTGACCAATACATATGTACGTAGATAAATATGTGCAAAACAAACTACTTAAGACGGGAGCACGGGTATAGTGGGTTGCATAACCAATTTTTGCAGGAAAAGCATTAAAATCCTTATAACTACTCGGGAATATTAAAATTGTGGAATATCGCTCTGTAGGACAAACAAGTATATGTTTAAGAATATTACATCAAAAAATTGCTCAATTTTATGAAAAATTGAAGTTACAAAATTACAGGGCCTTGTTTTGAGGTTTCTAAGATCTCACAATTTCGGTTGTTCATCAAATGGAACAATTTTTTGATATAATCCATTTAGACGCGTACTGATTTACCCAATAGAGCGATAATTAGCAATTACAATTTTCCTTGGGATTTTACTGTTTTTTCCTGCGAAAATCTGTTATGCAAACCACTATACACATAGTCTTGTCTTTATTGAGTGAATAAATTGTTGAAATTTTCATAAGATTAAAAAATTCCATTTTTTATTTTTTAAATAGGAATCTTTATTTTAGGTATCCAATATCGTTTTTTAGTTTCAAAGCATAAATTGCCAAAAGATTTCAAAAAATGTTCACTGATGAAAAAATCAATTTTTACGATTTTGTTTTTTCTTTTTCAAATGAGAAATGAAAAAGCGATCACAGGATAAAAATACAGATTACAAAGGATTGCCCGAATTAAACATTTTTCTATTAGATAGCTCAGAAAGTGAAATTTGAGAAAAATTTTTTAAAAATGATATGTATTAATCTAGGGTACGGTTTTTAGTCTGTAAAACTGATAATATAAAATTGAATTTTGATTTGATCACATGAATAAAAAAAAATGGAATGTAAAACTTGGGCAGATAACAAAACCGATAGGTAGGTTTAGTTACTAGGTATACACATGTAGTATAGGACGTAAGGTACTTCGGTAGATATTTATACATATAAGGTAAAAAAATATTTAATTTTTATATCAACACATAAATATCTCTTTTTGAAATACTGTAAAATGTCATATACAGAAATCCGCGAGATTATTCAGTTTCAAAAATATAAAAATTAAACCCCGTAGTACCCATTTACGAATAAATCTTCTGTGTTTACTTTGGTTTTACTAATCTCGCACGCTGCGTGCTACATTATAACGTTTTGGCGCCTGGATATAATCATCTTAAAATATTTTTTCCACACTTGTGAGCTTTTCCGCGAACCCGTCATAATTTAAAGTTGGATAAATACTACAAACGTGGAAACATTCTCAACGAAAATCCCTTAAAATGTCATTCTGCGTGTCAGCAAAAATTATTGTGCTGATTGGTAAAACAAAGCGACTAAAAAAAGCTGTATATTTAAAATTCCATTGAAAAAATTGGATAACATCGTGAATTATTATCAAAATGGAAATTCATTTGAAATAATTTTGCTCACAAAAGTTTTTAAAATGCATCTTGTTGCAAGTTACTCTGGAAAGTGAAATGACATTACATGGCAGAGAAAGTATGCAACCATTTACACACTACATGACGTAACTTTGAAAAACCCAATATTAGAAAGTTTTCTTTGCACTTAAGACGGGGCTGCGGGTATAGTGGGTTGCATCACCATTTTTTGTAGGAAAAATCACTGAAATCAAAAAAATGCTCAATTTTATGGAAAATGAGGTTACTGCACCTTACTTTGAGGTTTTTAAGATCCCACGACTTGAGTCGTTGATCAAATGGGGCAATTTTTTGATATGATATCCTAAAAGATATACACTTGTTTGTCCGATAGAACGATATTCCACAATTTTAATTTTCTCTGAGCAGTTACAGGCAGTTTAGTGCTTTTTCCTGTGAAGATTGGTTATGTAACTCGTTATGCTCATAGTTTTGTCTTGAATTGCTTTTTTTTCGGGTAAAAATAATTTATAATTAAAAGTGACTTAACTGAAAACACTTTTTACAGCAGTACAAATATATTATAAGATTACACTGCCACAGTTTTATACTCCTGATTTCTGGCACGTAATTTTAGAACCACAGTGAAGACACTTTGCTCCTATGTAACGAACAATGTTTCACTAGCAACAAATTCCACTCTGAGAGATTTTGCTCCTTTGATGGAATACATATACTAATGTAGGTATTATAGCGCTCATTAATAGTTTCTTAAGAGGTTATAACCTTTCGTTTAACCCATACAACTTGAGCGTAAATTTCATAGGCTAAGAAGTTTCATTTTCACGCCACAACTTCCACATTGTATGTTCTAATTGTCTCGCAAATCGACATTGTGTTCAACTCACATGATACCTTTTGCCTATCTGGGTAGGTCGAAAAGATATCTGGAGTTTTATTTCGTGTAAGATAATAATGAATATGAGATGAAACTCTGAAAATAATACTCGATATGCTTCATGTATACAACTCGTCGCTTGTCATACTTACATAACTTATGTTGATTTCAAAAAAATCAGCATATCGAACTATTTTCTCTTCAATTTTCCATAAAAAACATTCCTTACAGTATGAACCAAGAACCAAGAATATGTTTACCGCAAGTAGACAAACATTGTGAAACACTGAAAAGTCAAATTTACAGCACCTCCTTTTATGGTCTATGCACGTATAAATCGAAGCTAAAATTCAACATTACAATCGCACAAAACCCCTTAAAGCATTTCCTCTTGAATTTTGATTCTTTCATTATTTGATTTTCAAGAAAAAGAACACAAACGTTTATCTCAATTACCAACTGCCTAGAGAATCTAACATCGTCGCTCAAAAGGACAAAACTCTATATCCGATTTCAACGTCTTTTATAATAGAGTTCGACTTCTACCAAAAAAAAACTTTCAAGATTGCGGAAATGCAATTCGTTTATAGTGCTTTTAATTTTGTTAAAACATTCAACACACGCCTATGAAAAAATTCGATTATAGATCCTTTGTTTTGCCTTGGATGTTTTATTTATTGCTATGTAGTATATTTTTACGATAGTTTTTGTGTTTCTTGGAATTGGTACAGATTTGTTTCCCAAAATTTTATCACTCGTATTTACCTACAGCTATTTGATTAAATAAAAAGTAGCTGACTAAACACCAAATAGGCATGCGTAGCTCCCTTTTTTTGCGTGTACAACAATGAAAAATATCAGATCTAAACCCTCACTCACTCCTCTCCCATTCCTACTCCCCTGTCCGAATCCTTCATCACTGGGCGTAATAATCTTGGCAATTAAAAACGCTCAGTATAAAAAATAAAAAATAAAAAAAACAAGAAAGAGGTTGCTGACATATCTTAATCGAAAAATTATCACGAAAGAATCACAACGAAGGGGTGACGAACGCTTAGTGGTATAAATCGTACAAGTTGTAGTTAGCAACTGTTACCTAACTGCTCGTAAATTTTCTTGCGTATTTGTTCCATTGTAATGAGTATTTACATCATATAGTCAGTTGTTCATTTCCTTCACAGCTGTGTTGAAAATTAACATTCATCTAATACTTGCTAACTCATTTATCTTATTCTTCAATGACAGTTGTTTTGGACTTTGACTTCATAAGTGGTTTGCATCGCATATACGATCGCCACGATTCGTTGTATTTATCGAGCACGTATGTTAAGCAATATTTTCCCAAAAAAACAATGTTGAAAATTGCGAATGTAACTTCCTCGAAAACATAAACAACCGGAAAGACTACAAAAGTTGAATAGTTTTATAAAAAAAAACACGCCCAACGAAAAATACTTTTTTAAGTAAAAAATACATAAACAAAACAAGGCATACGGAACCTCAAAACAATAATTTAAAATAGAAACAATGCAGTCAAGGTAAAGACGAAAGAATTTAATAAAATACCTACCTACCTTGTTGCAAAGAATACGAGTAGATACATGTAGTCCCTTACATAACTAGGTTTTCACATCCGGCGAAGAAGACCAGGATGATCTCGTAACAGAAATTAGTTATGGAATTTCACCACCATTGATTATTGAATAACCTATACCATATTTTTATTAGCGTAGATACCCGCAAAAATATTTTAAATTATGGAGTTTTCTCTGTTTCATCGAAGCTTCTTTCCTTTCTCGCGTATATGGGCGAGACCTTTTCGTAACCTAATTTTTCAACTTGATTCTAGTGAAAATTTATTGGCAAAATTTCCTCAATATAGAGCTTTGAATTTTGAAAATTTCATTACCAAAGAGAAAGACAGAACTAGGTTGAAATTAGTTTCAAACTTTGAAACATGTTCAAAGTAAACCACCGATACCTTATGTCCACTCATGGTCATGTCTCTTTCATTTCTTTTCATTTTAACATTTATGTCCTTGCTGCCATTATTGAGGATTTTACAAGGAAATCTCAAGATACCTTTTTGACAAATAATTTACATAATGAGTGCATTCGAATATACCAGAGTGGTACATGTTGGGGTAAAAAATATTTCTGAAATTTAATTTACACCGTTTTTCATCGAAGCGTGTTACTAGGCTTCTTACTTTTACGTGGGCTTATATTACAAATTACATCATTTCAAAGGTTTTTTCTAGTTTTGTCACGTACCTTGAATATTGAATTGTTCGTAAAGTTTAAGGAAAAACGTCCGAGTCTCACGCCTTTTTGCGTTTCGGACAACGACGAAATTTCATTTCACAACTTTCTTGCGTAACAAACTTCTGTTTGATTGATAAAAACGTGTATTGAAAAAACCTGTATGTGGTTCGCCATATGTGGTAGTTCAGATGAGTTCATTTAACGTGTTTTTAAGCCTAGTAAGAATTTATTTGGAATTCATCGGGATATTCTCCTTTTTAATTTACTCAAAAGACACGACTGTAAGGTTTCGTAAAAAACTGGTAAAAGAGACATTTCGCCAAAGAAGGTAGTTATTTGTTGATATTGGTCATATATATTATTTGAACAAGTAACTAATCGATTTTCCCGAGTAAAATTAAAAAACAACAAAAAATATTAACCACGTGATCCATTACAGTCATATTTACGCCACAAAAGCTCATTGTAAAGCCCACAATGACAGCAAATTTGAAAAACGACTTCAACTCAGAAGACCTTGAGAAATATACTCGTGTCCAGACAAGTTGAATATTTAACTTAACAACTTGTACAATTATTTCGATGCGTGTACCAAAATGAGAAAACTTCAAAAGGTAGCGGCATATTTGCGGCGAACAAATTATGCAATTATTTCAACACAAACGAAACCTCCAACTTTACAACAGCTTGCGCAATTTGTCCTAAACGCATCTGAACCCGTTCTGCCTTCGAAATATCAAATCGTAAAACGAAAATCCGCGCTTTAAAGAACGCGCACTATAATTCACCACTGCTGTTTAAAAGCGACACTTAATAACTTTTTAAAATTATTTCGCACGCCCCAATTATCATTTTTTGTTGGTGTTTTAATTGAGTTTAACTCGAACCTTTCGCAGCGCTAATTACAAGAGAGATATTGCGGTTTTTTAACGTCACCCGCAACGGCGTTAACGTTAAAACACAATGGCGACATTACCGTTATATTTATAGTTAAACTTTTGTCAACATTTAACAGATTATTTTTAGCCGATGTTTCATTACTACCTCTTTGGTCGTTCATTATTTATGAAATGTTTTAAACGACCGTAAACGCGACGTTTTCTACATTTTTTTTATCTTTAAAAAAAATATTTCACGTGTTGATTGTTTAGGTATACCCTGTATACTCACTACCCACTGCAAAGGGAAAAAAACATAGACAGTGCAATACTGATTTTTTTTGTTTGATTTCTTTTTTTTGAGTTGACCCCCCTGTACAGCAACAATGATTGTTACAACCAACAAAAACCCATTAACTCAGGTGAAATTTAATTTCTTACTTTTGAAAAAAAGAAACTTCAAATATACTATTCGTCTCATGAAATTTTATTTTTATGTAACGCGAATTTTGACATGTAACTAAGAAACTTTTTCCTTTCGTAACAATAACTTTTCAACTTTGCGTACTTTCCGAAATTTTCTGGTTATTTGGCCACATTCAAATAATAAAAATATCGGAAAAGAAAAACAAGCTTCCCAAACTTGCTGTACATTCCTAAAAAGAGTTTCTGCTTCGGAAAACATTCTATGAAATATAAATAGGAGAGGATGAAGAAATATCTAGATGATTAAACTCATTTAGTTAGGTCATTACAGGAAATAAAGCTCAAAAAAGTTGTATTTCTAATTTCATTTTTCTTCTTTTTTGTTTCAGGTAAGTGTGCACCAGTGCTGTTAGTTTGGATCGTCGTAGAAATTTCATCCTTTTTAAGATGGGACTACGGGTGTAGTGGTGTGCATACTCAATTTTTGCAGGAAAAACACTAAAACTCCTGCAGCTATCTAGGAAAATTAAAATTGTAAACTATCGCTCCATCGGACTAACAAGTGTATGTTTTGGAATGTTATTTCGAAAAATTTCAACAACTGAAGTTGTGGGATCTTAGAAACCTCAAAATAATGCTGTAACTTCAATTTTTCGATATAATGCTCTTAGACGAGTACTGATATGACCAATAGAGTGATAATCAGCAATTACAATTTTCCCAAACAGTTACAGGGATTTTAGTGTTTTTTCCAGCAAAAATTGATTATGCAACCCACTATACTCACAGTCCCGTCTTAATCGAGATATTATTTAAATAATCTTGAAAAATTACTATTTAAAATCAAGAAAATTGAGTAAGTTTTGAGAATTCACGCACTCTTTAACACAATTACTTCGTGATTATTAAGTAATTTTTTATTCATTATCATCTTAACAGTCTCTTTACCATATGCAGGTTTGATTAATAATTAACATCTGTTCCGGAGCCAAATTCTCAGCATTTCCCAGCACTCGGGATATTTTTCCGGAATGATATTTAAATATTTAATGTTGTAAGCACATCGAAAGAAATTGAAATTCGTGTTTAATTGCCTATAACAGATCCCTTCCTACCGTACATATTCTCCCTTTGCATCGCATTCGGTTCTATTAAAACATTAACGTCCCAACAACGCGTGTACCCCGTAGTCGGCGGCAATTTAATTCGAAAATGTTTATTTAATAGAAAAAGCGCTGCTGACCAGGGCTGCCGCCGTTATCTACCACTTAGCGGTTTTATTTTTTGCAACGGCGTGTAAATTCTTAACAAAACAACGTTTGTCCAACAGACAAAATCCCATATCTATGCCGGACGGATTTTGCCTACATAAACCCCAGTTTTAACGACCAAACGATTTTCCGGAAACGAAACAAAGACTGGCGTATGTAACTCGGTACCACCAAATGTCCAAATGAACTGTTAACCAAAGAATTTTATCACGTGTTATAATCGTATTTCAAATTTTTCAAAAGAAGCAACCAGCGAATTATTAAAATTTAATGGAAGCCATGAGATTACTTTACCGGAAATGTCGGACGCTACTCTACGATATCATCAAATTGTAATGTGAATATTCAATACCACACTTTCGTTCGTTTTTTATACGGAAACTCAAATAACAGGATCGTCTTACTTTGACATTGTTGACTTTATTCATCAAAAGCTTTCAATCCTCCTCCCCCTCCCACCAGTTTTCACTGTATGAACATAGAATAATAAAATATCCTACATTCTATCGAAAACCGATGCCTACGTTTGAATAGGACTACGGGTATAGTGGACTGCATAACTAATTTTTGCAGGAAAAAACACTGAAATCCCTGTAACTGCTCAGGGAAATTAAAATTGTGGAATATCACTCCTTAGGACAAACAAGTGTATGATTTAGGATATTATATCAAGAAATTATCCCATTTGATCAACAACCGAAATTGTAGGATCTTAGAAACTTCAAAATAAGGTCCTGTGACTTCAATATGTCATAAAATTGAGCAATTTTTTGATATAATATTCTGAAATGTGTGCTTATTTGTCCAATAGACCGATAATCAGCAGTTACAATTTTCCCGAGTGGTTACAGGGATTTTAGTACTTTTTCCTGCAAAAATTGGTTATGAAACTTACTATACCCGTAGTCCCGTATTGAGTAAAGTTAAAATTAAACAAATTTTCATGGAAACGTTCGAGTTTTTTTTTCATGTTTTTTAATAATTACCTCGACTCGATTGTATGTACTCAACTACTCCTTCAATTAATGTAAAATATTCACTACTGCAAGTTGCAACGGTGGAATTAAATTGAAAATTTTGCAAAAAGCCTGTAGCGGACACACAACAGATGGCCATTTAGAAATATGATAATTTATGCTCTAATGTAAATTGTTGTACGTGACGTAAAAAGAAATCGAGTTCATTAACGAACTTATCTTGAATCCATTAAGATACCTACTTTCTTTGTAGACTGTGATATCCTTTAGCTTAGTCATTAAGGTGATTAACACGCGGGAATCTTTGCATAGTAAAGGGAATATAGCGTAAACCTTGTCGAAGACGATATGCTTTCGCGTAATTAATGTTTAGCGCAAGTTAATTTTAAAGATTTGTGAAAGAGAACATCAAGTCGAATTAATAAAATAAATAAAAACTCCTTAAATGTTCATCCCTCAAAAGATGATAGTTACTTGCATATTACAACGTGAATTTTTTTCAACCTTTGTGTCCTTTAAAACTTATTAAAACATTTAATTTTAATAAAAAAAACTTCCCTCTTGTAAACCTTATTAACTGAATTGTTCCCTAAATGTAAATTCCTATGCAAAAAATGAACGAAAAAATTATTTCGCAAGTTTCATCCTTTTCGTTGCTAGTATTTAACTAAATTGCTCGCGAAAACTTTCTTAATGAAGACCGCTCTATAGGTATTCATATTTGGGGGCAAACTTTCAAGTGCTGTGCCAAATTTAATTCAAAATTATGAATTGAATTAATTCTCATTAAATAGAAATTTACAAATGCACGCCACCCTGTTTAGTTTCCACTCAAACAACTTTTGATATATTAGCTAGAA
Organism: Maconellicoccus hirsutus; assembly: GCA_003261595.1. Classification (NCBI taxonomy): domain Eukaryota; kingdom Metazoa; phylum Arthropoda; class Insecta; order Hemiptera; family Pseudococcidae; genus Maconellicoccus; species Maconellicoccus hirsutus. Next base: position 194,245 of record QBDW01000123.1, on the reverse strand, counting down.
TAGGCTTGTTTTTCCAAATACATTTGAATCATTGTGTTCCCATGATTGCCACTTTTTCGTTGTCGGCAAAACTTCGCTTTATTAATGTTCGCTCAAAGAAGCAGAATCGAAGATTAGAAGCCTACGTATTAATTCGCTGGTCGGGTGCCAACCGCGATTAGTTTGAATGGCTAAACTGATTCGATCATAAAAACCACGTGTTTTGGAAAGGCAGAAATACGAGAAATTGAATTTTTTTCATAGAAATATATTTCATTTAATGTATTATTTTTTAAAGTTGTCAAATCCCAAATCAATAATTCCGCAAAATCTTTCGAATAAGGGAAACAAGAAAACGAATTGTTTTTATTGGTGACAAATACGCATCGATGAAATTCACTTTTTTAAACAAACCATAAACATTTATATATTTTCTATTCTTAAACTACATAAAGAATATAGTGAAAAGAATTCTCGAAATTTTATTAAATAAAAGATTTACAACGGTGATATACGAAAAATAACTGAATATTATGGAGGTTATTGTTTCTATTTGCGAAAATGAGTGATTTACGAATGGCTCACGCTTTTTACGTGATCTGATGGAAAACTAAGTAATCATTTAAAATGGGAGAAAGTATTTTTTTTATCGTAAACATTTTTATTATTTGTTTACTCTTGAGACTGGTGTAGCTAACAATCCCTTATTGCTTTATTAAACCCATTTCTTCTCGACTATAAAATACTTATATTCCTTTTAAGAAGTGTGACTGACGTAAAGTTACATTGCGAGAAATTTTTTCTTTTGTAATTTTTTAGAAAATTTCGAAAAACGATCGATTTACTTTTTCTAGGAAAATTAACTGAAGAAGTTATATCAATATGAACTGTATTTTTTTTGTTTGTATAAATAAACGGATGTCAAGGTCGGGCCAACCAGAAGGGGAAAAGTAGGGGTTTCCATCGTGTCCGGATTTTTTTAGAGGCCTGCGTGCGTTTTTGGCCTCGTAAAAAATTATGGACTCTTTGGAAAAAATGTCGGGCCCTTTCAAAGGATTAGTAAATATTAGCTTGCAACGACGCTGCTCGCAATCTCTCACAAGCCCTGTAAATTTTAAAAAGAAAAAAAATGGATGTTTACATACAATTTTCATAAACGTGTACTAGATGGCAGATGTATGTTTAGGTACCTGGAAATACATGTGTAATGATGGCGTAAGAAATTCTATATGTAGGTACTCGACACTCGTACATTCGTCGCCTTAATTTCGGTCGACTACACGGCGAGCAACTGAGCACACGTTACCATGCAACACGCTGAATGCAACAAAAAATAACCATCAGCTTATAACTGGAATTCTTTCGATATCTTTTCCACCATACTGAATAAAAAATGCAGAGGTTTCAAGTCAACATATTCACATTATACTGCTCAAATTCGTTTTTATTAAAGAATTCCACACGGGGAAAATAGAAACGCTTAGTATACCATTAATCTTTTCTGCTGTGATCAGTTTTTGCTTTTATATGTATTACATTATTCTTTTCCGTGAAATTTATTTTGTACAAATAAGCTCCATTGTATGTAGAGCTGTAGAGTCAGCCTTCTGTAGCTAATTAAACTTGGTACATTTTTTCTTCGCTAAATATCGTTGAAGTAATGTAGAAAGTACCATACGTTGAATTGTTTCCGTTCTTCATCTTCGGTTTTCGGATATCTGTACAATATAAGATTGATGATACCTATCTTAGAACCAAGCTAATTTTCTTTTTATAAATCTACTTCTATCTTTTTCAATTACATACCGCTGTACTCACTGATACGCCGTATTCGTGAAATTTTAATTTGCACGAGTTTCTTTTGTTATAGTTGATTTTATATAAGTAGGTACATTGTGTGTAGGATTCGGTAGAAGTAATAATCTTTTCAGGTACCTAGAAAAAATTAGTTTCGTTGAACTTGACTAGCCAAGAGTTTTTACTATCAGAAAGTTAGAGTTCAAGATGACCAGGAATTATTCCAATTTTGTAAGAAAAATTAAATGATCGGCATGATATACATAAATAAAGTTTATGAATTTGGAGCCAAATTGGGAAAATTTTCAAATAAGAGAACATGTATACTGTTATTTTTATCAAGGAGGGACTACGGGTATAGTGAGTTGCATAACCAATTTTTGCACGAAAAAACACTAAAATCCCTGTAACTGCCCTGGGAAATTAAACTGTGGAATATCGTTTTATCGGACAAACAAGTATACTGTGTGTCTTAGGATATCATATCAAAAAATTGTCCTATTTGATCAACAATTGAAGTTGTGAGATCTTAGAAACTTCAAAATAAAGTCCTGTAACTTTAGTTTTTTTTTTATAAAATTGAGTAATATTTTGGTATAATATTCTTAAACATACATTTGTTGGTCCGATAGAGCGATATTCCACAGTTTCAATTTCCCACAGCAGTTACAGGGATTTAGTGCTTTTTCCTGCAAAAATTGGTTATGCATCCCATTATACCCATAGCCTCGTTTTAACAACAAATAAACTTTCGAATCAGCCAACACTACAACCATACAACCTTCATCATTTCGAAATGCCTTCTATTGTCCATGAACTTGCATTTTCTTTCGCCTCGTTGAAGCTTTTTATCGAATAAAATTAAAAATCAAACTAGTTTCATAATCAAATGACCATGTAGGAAGTAGGAACGGCATAAAAATTGCTGTGCTCTCATGATAGAACGATGCTTCCTCGTTTTTTTCTTTGAAAAAATGTTTAAAGATATTTTAGAAATTCTCCAAAGGTTTTTTTTGGCTTTTTCAAAAAACTACAACGAATTCCTTTATGTTTTTTTCCGCGTATTTTTCCGATACCTTGGGGTGCGGATGGAAAATGATAATATCTGCGTACCTCTACCTACTTGTTTATCTAAAGGAATTTTCAACTTTCGTTCTGTATCGACAAGTTTGAAATTTTTTCGCAGCCGTTTTTTTTACAATGACAATTATTTTTTCAATATTTAATGCAGAAACAAGCAACGATCAGTCTCGTTATTCCTGTTTTAAAAGATATCGAAGAAAATTCATCTTTAATTTTTACGACAATGGGAAATTTTCACACGCCTTTGTCATTTTAAATACACTCAATTTACTTCACGTAAAAATTTTCAATTATAAACATACTCATTTTATAAAATCTCTACACGCACAATTATCGGCAATGCTGAAAAAAAGGTTTTCAGCTAAATTTAAACTTAATTTATAAGGCAAACATTTGTTCAAATTACGAACGCAAATTCTATTATACAATCCGCTGAATGCATAAAGCTAAAAAAATGCGACAAAATAAATCATCTTGATCTCCCTTTACACTCGGCAAAGAAAAAAACACCGCGAAACTAAAATATGAATGTTAGAAACCACTGTACCCGAGGTAATACACTTTCTCATATCAAATTACAATAGAAAGGCGCCTTTGAAATTAAGATATATATCAGAAATTTTCGAAACCGAAAAAAGGGGTAAACCGGGCGAAAAACAGATGTAAAAAAGTACGGGCAGAATACGCGAACAAAGGCGTTTTGTTTCAGCAAAAAGCGAAAATAAAATCAACCCTAAACTCAACGTTGCAAAAATAGATTACAAATCGAATAAGTAAATACCTAGGATACATCACGTTTTAATCGTTCTAATCACACTGTAACCTTCTTTGTCAAATGCTCCTAAATTCAAAGATTGAAAGGAAAATGTCACTTATCAAGTATTCATAGCATAGTAACAAATCATGTATGTACAATTGTACATACGCTGAGGTTCGTATAATTTTTCTCTTCTCTTCTCCAGCATGACTTGTTCCTTAAAGACAAGATATTTTTTCTACTCTAAGAATTCTAGGTCATTTAGCCAATTTTATATTAAAATGCATCAAGTACCCCTTGAAATTTTAATGTTTTCTATACTAAGAAAGCATGAAATGATGATTTACACTAATTTCAACATTTATTTTTGTTTTTCCAAGAAAAAGTTCATTTTCTTTAAATGCAAGCTTTCTAATTCAGTATTGCGCACAGATTTTTACATATTACATTTTTTTTCAAGAATAGAAAAGGTTAATAAAATTCACCCTTTTTGGGTACTTTTTTACAATTTTTAATTAAAAAGTATTCGAGTGTTTTAAATAGCTAAAAGGCAAAGAGTTTTTTGGAAGATTTTTCACCGTTAAAGGAAAAGAATTTCGGATATTAAACACCTAATTTTGGATTAAAGATCAATAAAACTAGGTAAAAAAAAGTATAAGAAAGAGGATTTCAGAGGTGAAAAATTACTTCCCGCCTAAAAAAGCCGGCATATTTCTCAACGTTACATTAATAAGTATGAATTACTGTTGAAAAAAATTTATGGATAACCCGATGAACAAATTGGTTCAGTTTGTTGAACGTTTAAAAGAAAAAATTGATAAAATTACCACCGTTAACTCCTTGGAGATCTGCTGTTCTCGACTATTAAAAAATGTACTGAAAAAAATCCCAAAATAGGATGGTCTTACGACTCCTTTGGGCATTGATACAACCTCTTAACAGGCAAACACTTGAAACAGGAACATTTCTCTTTGTTTTGCCGTTTTCCTTGCCAGCTAACACCTCCGTTGACATCGTATTTTAAAGCCAAATAAAATATTATGTCGTTCAAGGTTATTAGATGAAAAATAAAAAACACGTGGGTTTTCTCCCTCGGTTTGGAAGGAAATATTCTATGGCTAGATACCCTTTACCAGATTTTAATTACTTTTACTTTGGTTACGAATATAATCCTCAGGTGTATTATATTTCTCGTAGTGAGTATATTATTATGCAACAAAAAATATGCAATAATTCAAATCTAAATACCATCGTGTGAAGTAAAATAAATTCAAAATACTTCAACGCGATTCGATTCAATGCTTATCTATGTTCGGCATAAACACGCATCTCTCTTGGGTTTGTATCGTGTCGTTTTTTTTTGATATAATGCATTGCAAGTATAAGTAATATCGATAGAATGATTCAAAGAAAGCTGTATTTCTCAATCGATCAACCATTCATCCATGGCTTTCTATTGTTAAGAAAATTTCCTTCAGTAAAAGCTGTGGTAAACCATAAAAGTACCAATGTTACCTACGACATAGAAAAAAAACCGGATCACAAAAACTAAATAAAAGTGCTTATCCGTCCACAGTATTTTGTAACCATTTCACTACGTATCCTGACTTTCTTAAATTTTTTAAAATTTACTCAATGAGAAAAAACATATTAACTCGCAGATAGCAGAATCTACTTTCAGATCATTGCGCTCATTCTATGCTTGCATTCGGTATGAGTTGAATTTACATTCGAAATGCGACGATTTTTACGTCTTTTCGCCTGACTTTACAAGTCGAATAAAATTTTCACATTCTCAATCTCTTCTAATATCGTGAAACTCCTATTCGACGTTTAATTTAAATTCGTGTGCTGTTAAAGTTCGAAAATACAATCGCATAAGTGAACTGCTTAAATTAAATTACTCAGCAAGACGGCACAAACTTCCAACAAAGCATCGCAATACCAAATTTTCTTTACTAACTTTTCCTATAGCTAATAATACTTTTTTAACGAGTTTTTACAAATTGATAGCCTTCGTCAGGTAGTCCATGATTCGTATTCGGTTCACAACTAAATACCTTCTTAAGCCTTTCTTGATAGTCTCTTTTTCATTTCTTTATTTTATTACATCAATTATAAGTGGTTCCTTTCGATATCGATTTTCGTAGTTTCGAAAAGTCTTATTATTTCATTTATTCACCATACTGAACCAATTTTCCAATTTATTCACTTATTTATTTATTATTGATTTCGCTAGTAGATGTTATGAACTTCTGAACGAACTATCTCCTTAGTTTAGTATTTTGTTCTATCTATAAAAAAAGAAGAAAACAATCAAACTGTTCTAACACAAGGCGTTATTTTCTCGTTGGTATTTTCAATGTTCTTACAAAATAACGTCAACGATAACCGACTCTATAATCTTCAATCAAATACCACGTACTAGTCATTTACCGATTTTTCAGTTTTGGTTATTGCTTTTACAACACATATCGTGTTCACGATTCATTTCATAGAAACAGATTACTCCATTTTTCGAGTGTCGAGTACGTACTTATACATTGTAAACCGTCAACGCACCAATACTTTTTACATATTCGGATTTCTATTAAAATCTCTGCCACCGTTTCAGCAAACGACGTTTAGTTTTATCGAGGAAAAAAGCACGATGAATTTGTAGAATTGTACCATCACGTTTTTGCTTAAATTTAACGAGCTCACAAAAAATCGCAATTAATTTATTTTAACGAGTTCGTTTACTATTTCATTGGTTTGAAATATAAAAATAAAAGTACTTTTTTATGAAACATCGCAAATAAACATTTTTTCTCACTAGACCTTTTTTCCTTTACAAAACCGGTTAAAAAAACTTTCCATTATTTTATTAGTAAAACTGAGATAACATAATTTATTTCGAAAACCCTCACAATCAATTATTTCAATTTCCCATATAAAATTGTACAATTTTTCCATATTTTACACTCAAAACTTTTCTGTGCAGTTACAGGGATTTTAGTTGTTTTTCCTTTCAAAACTTGTTATGCAGCCTATAATACCTTAAATTCCATTTTAAAGTGTACCGAAGTAAATTAGAAAGGCATTTTGCCAGTTTCTCATTGATGAACAAGTATTACGTTGAGAAATTATCAAAGTGGTTTTAATTTTCTTTACAACTCCTGTTTAGTTGCACGTTGAGTTTTTTATTGAATTTTGTAATGAGGAGTAGAGAAGATCCACGAATGCTTAATATAATCAATCGGACAGGCGGAAGAATCTCAAGACCAAAATTTCGAATTCTCCGGCCTCAGTAACTTTACGTGACATGAGAAAATCACACATAGTATATTGTATATGCATTCTAATTTCGTTGAAATCCATCGAACAAGTAAATTTTTGATATTTCATTTATTTGAACCGCGGATGGAAGATGTGTCAAAAACGTCACGTTCAGCGGTTTATTTCATCTCAAGCTTTAGAAAAGTGACTAAAGTATTTGAAGAGTTCTTTACAACGAAGTAAAAATACATCATTGAGATAAGTTGATATTGAGAATGAAGTCAACGGCAAGTCCAATCTATAGCCTACGAAAATCGCTACATTTTCTTTTAATACCCATCATCTTGGTTGATGATTTACTTAGCATCAACTTCAAAAAAGGGTTCCATAAAGACGGATGCACTTTACATAAAAGAAAACCGCTACTAAACAGCAGAATATAATAAATTTTTAATTCCAAAAAAGCAAGAATCACTTATAGTAAAACCCCAACAAAAAAAAGGTCATTTGAGGTGAAGCGGATATCATTTAAATGCTTCACATTTCCCGGATCAGTTGCGCTTCAGAGATCTTGTCGATACAAGGTGTTGCGACGGCAGGGAAAAATTACATTTGGAAGGTACGCGATAGGGTATTTGGAATCAGTGCCTACGATACGGAATTAAACATTCACCGACATAGGTCCACTTTTCCATCGAGTCTTCGTCCCCAATCGCGACGTGGTAACCGACGCGTACCAGGAAGTGAATTCCAAACGTTAACGTGACGAGCAATAAAACACCGCCAGAACAACGCGCTTGCAGAGTTACGAGAATGAAATAAAAGTGCTATTGAAATTTAATTTGCCGAATCTGTACTTGCAATGAATATAGACGACGAGCGTATTCGTCGTTCTATGAAGCGGTGCGAATATGTAGGTTGATGGAACGCGCGTGATTTCTTTGTTTTCGTCGTAAATTCCTGTCATAGGAAAAAACTAAAACGATCGAACGTTCAAACAGATTTATCCGAATGAAATTTAATACTCGAACGGATATAAAAATCGGATAGGGTCACTTTAGCTTAAATAGCTTTCGTGACCAAAGATAGGCAAGCTGGGAGTAGAGATCGTCCATCATTTATAGTCTATTATAAGGAAAAGCCGCAGCGGAAATTTCGCGCGTAAAATTAATATTTAACACCGGCAAAATTATTAATCGGTAAATTTGGCGATGAACGAGTGAAGAGACGCGGCCATCCATATGCAGGTATAAAAATACCACTTGTAAACACAACACCATTAACGCATGGTAGCCCGCAGACTTTCATCAATTTTGACAACATTGTACCCAATCGCCAAAGCTATTTATTCTCAACCACAGCCCAAACTAATAAAGCAAATAAACTATCATAACATTTTAAATTTCCTTTTACAGCGGTACGAATTCCCACTACTAGAGGGTTGCGGTTTAATTTATTTCTTAGATTTCGATTTTGTAATTATGACCTCGTGACTGACTTTCCGATTCAAGGCAAAATTAATTATTATTTTTATTAGACCCTGCCTCGTTATAAGAAAATTATAATACAATCGTGAAGCGCACTCTGGGTAGCCCATGTTATCATTAATGTAGCACCGAAAGTTGCCTCGTTAAATAATGGTCGTGCGATGGGTATTACATATACACCATGGCAACACTTTCTATGCGAGTACAAAGTATATCATTCCATACACATCGCACCCACAGCAGAAGCATTGTCGTAATATTATCGTGATGTATATTCGGGAAAGCTCATGTTATCATTGACATAACACGAGAATTCGTTCACCACAAAATTTTCGTGCGATAGACGTTATATACACACCATGGCAATACTTTATATGCGAGTACGAAGTATACCATCCGCAGCTAAAGCATCGCCATAAACCCCCGCTACACATTAAATTAATCATAACAAAAAAAAGTGTCGCTTATTACTAATGCTACGTAAACCACCGACTATAGGCTTAATTACCGCTGAGTAATAGTACAATTGAATAAAAAATAAATACCATTTGATACTTGGAATTAAATGGCACGTATAATTTGCGGTAGTTGGTTAATCGTTTATCCTGGGGTGTAAGTTGAATCGAAGTTCCTATTAGTATTCCATATAACCGGCTTTCTACGGTTACGGTGACATTACAGGTCACTGACCTATGACAATAATGATCTCTAGCATAAATTTCAATTCTAGCTGAAAACTGCATTAAAGTTACTTCAATCTGATACCACGTTTATTTATTCCGATCGCGTTAAATACAATAAATATTTTTAAATATTGCGAAAATACTTTTTTTCTCTACATTAAACTTCGCCATTTACCAGCCCCTTTCACAAAATTTTTTACGTTTTTTACACCATCCCTCTTTTTTTTTTTCACAGTGAAATTATCGTCGGAATGCTTGAAACGTTCCCCGAATCTCCCCTATTCGTTTTTCAAATAATTACTCAAATCCGAAGATTCTTCAACAACGCGAAAACTTTTAAAAACATCGCGCAATTACACGCCATCAACCAAAAAGTTGAATTTATTCGAGTTTAACATTTTTGCCGCAGCTTTTAATTTAAACTTCGTCAAGCCAAACGTGAATTATACTTGATGACATTAAACGTTCCGAATCCACGATCATCGCAGGTCTATCCCTTCAAGCTTCAACTTAATACGATGTTTTTTATTGTCAAATCTAAATGATTAACGTTTTGTATTCGCAAATTTTGTAACTATTTTAGGATAGAATAAGCTTTACGCTATTAATTTAAAAAGACTATGATTTTTCAAAAAATGCGTCAAAAAGCGAAGATTTTACATAAAGTGTTATGCAAATACAACAAATATTTTTTTGAAATTACTTTTGAAATGGTATTTGATTTCTACTCGTGATTGCAAAAATAATTGCAATGTCCTATTTATAATTTCCAAAGTATAAATTTTGACAATAGTACAAGCCTATTTCAAAAATAAAATCAGAATCAAAAGATCAAAGTTCAACAATATTCGAAATCCAATTATTTTAAAAATGCTTTCCTTGTTTCTCCTTCATCGTCTACATTTGTCTAATTTTGATTTTATTCTTATTACACACTCGATGTTCTAAAAAAACTTCCATTTCAAAAAATGAAATTAAACGAATACAAATTGAAATATTTATACCTAGTATATGATTCATTCGATTAAGGCGTAGGTATTTCATTATCATAATCCGAAAAATAATTTCTCAACTTCTCATTAAATCAATCAAAAAGAAGATTTAAATTGCAACATGGTGCGCAAAAAAAATCAATTTTAACGGTCCTGCTAATACGAAAAGTAAACGCTTTGAAGTGCCTTCGGTGAATCTAATTTGAATGAGGAAGATTTACAGTGAAGAAATGACATTCAAAATTTCAACATTATCCTTTAAGCCTTTCATACTTACGACTTGAATATTAATAATTTCACTTTCTTGCATAAAATCAGCAATATTTTCACCGTTTCAATAGTTCAAAATTAACTTAAGCACGAACGGAAATTGTACCAATGAGGTAGATACAAGCAAAAGTGATACCCGTAATACGGATATTTTCAGAATTACGATGAAAATAAATAAGGTGGTTTTTTATTGCTAACAAAAAGTCATGTTCATATTTAAATACAACATTTTACAACATGGGAGGTTTCTATTGAACCTAAACCCTGAAATATTTGGATCGAAGTTTAAATCACGCAGTAAAAACCTTCAGAGTTTTCAATCTAAAAAAAATTTCATACAAAGTCCTGAATATGAATTACAGATTCATAAATCGTACTCAAAAGTGTACAACTTGGCCTTAGTAGCCTGCTATAGGCCATCAACACTATTCAAAGATTTAGCGTGATTTTTTTCTTCAAAAATTGGATGATTTAGATAATTTGAAAATAAAAATCAATTCCTTTCTGTTTTAATTCAATAATTTCTGTGACATAAGGGTGGTTGCAATTGAAAAACCAAAACCAATTTCAGCGCACTTTTTCCCTTTATGGAATTAAGGAGAGACAAAGGCAACAAAAGTCGGCACAGCCGCAATCTAAAGCTGTTTAAAAGCACAACTTTACAATTCTAGATACTACATCTCATTAAATGATGCCTTCGTTTTAGAAATGTAAAAAATAAATTTTCTGTCGAATTGGAAGGTCGAGTTTGAACGAATTTTATGGTGTACTGGTCTTGTAATATAAGATCACACACCGCTGGGTTCCAGCCATGATCATGTCGGATAATAAAATAAGACACGTACCAGTAGCCGCACCCTGTGTCCTACCCAACACCTCTGTTGTATCGAGGTAATGTTATAAAATCTTTTGAATTTACTGCGGTAACACCTGGATTTTATACAGCTGTCTTATTAGATTTCGCCTTTTCATATTTTTCAACATACTTTTTAAAATACCGCAACGCAAAAATTTCACGTATCGATTTTACAATTTTATTTACTATCATCGTATTCCTTTTTCTCGACATAATATATTTTTTCTTTTGTTTAACAGGTTTATGAACCAGATTAATAATTATTTCATGATCACGCGGCTCCTTGAAGACTGCACGGTCTCGTCGGCTCAGCGTATTTCTTAGCATCTGGCAGGTAGGTAACTTGTTTTATTCATCGTTTGGTTGAAAATCGTCCAAGCGGTAATATTTGAAAAATGCGATAACGAAAGAGAAAAACATTACAAAAACAGATACGCCATTACACAAGCAGTTATGAACAAAGGAAGTATTTTCAAAACTCAAATAGATAAAGAATTAGGTAAACAATTCTCAACTTCATAAGAAAACAACATCACTGATAGAAACGTAAACTTCGCACAAAGGAAATAACTACAACAGATTAAAAGCCTTTCAAATGAGCTACCGCATCCTTTACACTCAAAGCCAAAAACGCCTTTCTTAAGACTAAGGAAAAAAACTTGAAAATTATAAGAGAATCCTAGCATCACCGACAAATAATTGCAAAAAAATAAATTTGAAAATTAGAAGACTTCTTTGAATGAAAAAATTATCTCATGACGAATTTCCTTTGAAACGATTTTTTTTTCTCTAAATCTTGCTTCGGATTCTTTGCTTAATAAGTCAGCTATACACGATCAAAGCTCACCCTTTTTTATTTACTTATTTCTGCTCCATTAATTATTTCTCAAAGATTACAATTTCTTGCGATTTAAATCCTTAAAAACTTACACGTCTGGTATTTTTAAACGCAACGCAAGAGCTATAATTTACGGAAAATAATTTCGAATTCTCCGAAACTGTTTTCTACAACTAGAAAACTTGCTGTACTCGTATGTACGCTTCTTACTAAGATATTACAGTGACAGCTCAACTTACTATAGAAGTTTATTTTGAAATGTAACTCGGTACCCCTGCGTCGGTAATCCCTTGAGAAATTACGAGTGCATGTCGAACACCGAAAATACCAACACAAAAGATATAAAACTTAAAAAAATCGAAATCACTACCATTTCTAGTTCGTGGTCCGTTTAAAAGTAAACTTTTCAAATACTTTTTCTTCTATTATGCGTTTTATAAAAAAGTTATTTTTTTGTTTTGAATTTTTCATTTTTCTCGATTTTATGTCTCTTAACTTTTTCGCTCACTTTTTTCTCCGTTGTTAATTACAAACGCTTCTCCAGTTTTGAAAAGTCAAAACCATAATTTTACAACAAGCCTTCGTTATATTCCTAGGAAATTTCTAATAAAATTTACAACTTGTGAAAACTGTTGTTAAATCGTACAGAAAATCTCACAAACTTTTTTTTCGTAACTTCTTTTTAGATAAAGTAGGTACGTTTGATAAGATTTTATGTAAATTGGTAAGAAGGCTACGTTTCGATAATTTTATGTATTTTTTCGAATTGCCATCTCTTTAAAAAAATATTCTCGCTCTTGTTCTATCACAATAATTATTTCAATTTAATTGTCTCCACTTAATGTAGTCTTCTCGTCTACGATTTATTGAATTTTCAGCAATTAAAAATTACGCTTTTATTTCTGGAGAAATTTTTAACAAAAGAGAATTCGTTAAATTTTGTTCCTTAAAAACACGAGAAACCAAAATGTTGGTTGTTCAGTTGATATTCTTGCCAAGAAAAATTTGCGACTCGTTCAATAATTTGAAATATTGCCTCAAAAAATGATCCTAAAAAGATTAGAATAAAAGAAAATGTATTTTAGGGTTTAAGCGAACCTATTGTTACTAAAAATCATCCGCTAGTAGGCCTAGTTAAGAAGGGACTAGGGGTATAGTGGGTTGTATAACCAATTTTTACAAAAAAAAACCTAAAATCTCTGTGACTACCCAGAAAATTTAAAATTGTGGAATATCGCTCTATCGGACAAACGAGTAATTGTTTTACGATATCATATCGAAAAATTGTCCCATTTGATCAACAACTGAAGTTGTAAGATCTTGGAAATCTCAAAATAAGGTCCTGTAACTTCAATTTATACTTATTTGTCCGATGGAGCGACAATCTGCGATTACAATTTTTCTGAACAGTTACAGTGATTTTAGCGCTTTTTCCCACAAAAATTAGTTATGCAATCCACTACACCCGTAGTCCCGTCATATGCACCAACATGAAAAAGAACTTTAAAAAAATCTAGCGAGCGCTAAAAAAAATTGATCAAGTTGCTTACTGTACAAAGGATATATTCTTTTTAATTTTATATTTCACTAAATAACTAGTTGATATCATAATAAGTTACGTACGTTATGTCTCTAACAAAAATACAGATAAATTTTTTCCATAAATACACCGAATATGATATCATTTGTAATTTGAAATCAGCTAATTTGTAACTATGCCACGTATAAACAGGAACAGGGTCCATAATGAGATCCATGTGGTTGGAAAATCTACTTTTCGGCAAATAAAATAACGATGTAACATAAGAAGAGCTACTGCAAAACTGATGTACATCTGCTTAGATTTCCCTTCATTTGATACGCCAATACGGTGATTACAATTTACAGTCTACATGCATTTTCAACAGATTAGGTACGTTTCAACTTCTTCGAGAATATATCTAACAATGAAATTTATTCTGTCCATTGTACTAACATATAGAAAAAAACAGTCTTGCATTGTGGATGTGGCTGGTATGTGGTATCTTGCATGAGCTAGCTTAGACAGTATACGTTTCATTTACTATTAGGTACAGGCAAATAAATCGGCAAGACGTTTCTAAGCATAGCAGGTAGCCAAATCACGTATTCTGTGTGCCATATCTCTAGGCAGGATTTTCCGACAAGTACGAAATAACATATAGCATAAAAAATAAAACATTTTGCATGTTACGGGTGTGCTTAACGCCATTTTAAGGTTAGCAAGAAGATCTCTTCAGGGATGAATTTTCGTGAAAAAGTACTCGTATTTTGAAACGTCGCCGTTGGCGAATCATCGTTGTTAAAATTTACGCACATATTGTTTGCATCGTTTGGTAATTCTCACGCTTTTCTCGGTTTCTTACCGTATATTTGTAAAGATTCAATTGCACCACCGCACGAAACCCTTAAATATTCAATCCGCGTACAATTTAAGCATTTTCTCGTATAAATTGCGCGGCTATATAAATAAGAAATTAAATCCTTCGTATTGTTTTCATAAAAGCGCGTTCCCTATATCGCTACTCAAAAATAAAGCGCACGCATGTAAAGGCACCATCGCGTTTGTATGCAGAGTATAATCTGTATCCACTATCTGCGAGATACTACAACGACGAAAAATAATCAACATATATTTTCAATATTTAATGAACCAAATGACTAAAGACGCGACGAAATCTCCATATTTTTTCGATTCGCGAGCTTATTGTTATCAGTATCTCGCTTTTTTTCCTCCTATCACGCCGAACTCCGTTCATGATGTAGTTTTAAAGAAACGAGTACGAATTAAATTTCATGCATAAAAATTTCCAGATATGCTTTTGAAACGATGACGGCGAGATTAAAGCGTTCACAAGCTTCGTAGCTGTGTATTGTAGTAAAAGGTACATGGATTATTTTGCGACCGAATAGCGTCTATGCAGCTTTGTCATATACATAAAAATTACCCATCGTTTTGAATTTGTGTCGAGAGGTAAATTTGATTGATAAAATGGAATTGAGCTATATAGCTTGACAACGTCGTTTACCTCGGTTTAGTTAGAATTAATTCCTTAATTATAAACTAGCGGCATGGTGATGACGAATTTCCCTAGAAACGAGTTATTGCGTGTGTAGAATAAACAAGATTGAATGTACCGTAGGAACAGTTGAACAGTTGCTGAATTGCATATACTTCTTGGCCAAGGAAAACCCTGAAACGCACATCGTGAGGTGATGTCATAAATTACTCATATGAGTCCGAAAATGAATTAAAATAAAATAAATCGGAATTAGAAATTAAATATGAGAGAAGAGTACCTATATTTCGTCGAAAAAGACTTACAAATACAGGATGTTCGACAATCTTTCCCGTTCCAGAAATACTCGTAAAAATGATCGGTCATGGGAAGATATTTTTTTTAAATTCACGAATTGTTGAAAAACTTCACTCGTGACTGATCATCTTGACAAGTGTTTCTGGAAGGGGAAAGGTTGTCCTGTTCAGTTCCGCAAACCTCACTTCTCTATTTCGCATAGTTGAAAAGTTATAAAAAATTTACATCATTTTGAAAATTTTTGGAAATTTTTATTTTTAAAATTTTTCACCTAGTCAAGATAGAAAGATGAGGTTTGCGATCTTGGAAAGGGCAATTTTTTTCCTTCTAAAAATACCGGTTGAAGTCATATATCATGAGAAGAAATTTTTGAATAATTCAATAAAAATGATAAAAATTTCACATTTTGAAACCCGTTTATTTTTTTAAGGCGGGAATACAGATATAGTAGATTGCATAACCAATTTTTAAAGGAAAAATCACTAAAATCCCTGTAACTGCCTGGAAAAATTAAACTTATGGAATATCGCTCTATAGAACAGAAACAAGTGTATGTTTTAGGATATCATATCAAAAAATTGTTCCATTTAATCAACAACTGAAGTCGTACGATCTTAAAAACCTTAAAATAAGGTCCTGTAATCTCATTTTTCATAATATTGAGCAATTTTTTGGTACAATATTCTTGAACGTATAGTCATTTGTCCGATAGAGTGATAATCAGCGATTATAATTTTCCCGAGTAGTTACAGGGATTTTAGTGCTTTTGCCTCCAACAATTGGTTATGAAACCAACTATACCAATAGTCCCTTCTTTATTTGTCATTTAAACACTTGAATATTGACCTAGCACAAAAATTATCCACACTAGAATAATCTACATAAAATTCTCTTTCTTCCAGAACAAACCACATATTTCTATCTATTTTTGTAGTTGAAGTATAATTATTCGAAATCGGTAAACGTAATTGAAAAAAAAAATTGAAAGGGTATACCGCTCCCCTGCGTTCCAGAGGTTAGTCTAACATGCATACATAGACTTAGCCTATGTTGCACAGTTACTGAGCGGAAAGCTTTACTTTTACCCCGGAACGCCCTGCATATTATCTTTGACGTAAACAATTTGAATTGAAAAGAAATTATTTGAGTTACAAGAAAATCTGCATTTATTCATAAAAAGTTTCAATTTTCATTGTCGATTTCAATTTAAGATTAAATTGATAATATTTGTATAGGTAATGTGTTTATAAAACACTACTAGGTCTGCGCATGTAGTTCCGTGACCGTTTATAGTTTGCCATTTATCAAAGAAAACCCAACTCAAACTGTTAAACCACTTACATTATCACGATTGAACATCAAACCATATTCATCAAACGACCCCAACACTTGTAGTTTGAAATCAATTCGTGGATATGTCACCAAGATATTCACGAGCATAGTAAAGTAGATTAGATACCTAATTACCTATTTGGTTGAGGAGTAAGTTTAATCAGCCCAGCTCGACGTCTAAAAAATGCAACACAGTTGCTAAATAAAATGGAAATGAAGTTTTTAATTTAGCTCACACTGCGTTACTGATATCCAGAAACACTTAAAATTCAAATATACCATCTTCTACACAAAGTTACAAATGTAAAATATCCTTATTCAAATAAGTCCGCAATACTGCATAATGTACAGTATTTTTCTTCCATAATACGTTCCATTTTACTATTTCATTGTTAAACTAAGTATTTTTTTGTATTATGTGTATTAAGCGGTCATTTTTATTAGAATCCTAAGCATCCACGTTCTGAATTCAGTGAAGTTACCCGACGTACTTATTTTTGTGGTGCATTAGTTTCCGTATCGTCGACAAACAACGTCTACAATTCATACGAGGTAACATTGGTGATTAAGCGTAATTTTTCCATTTCTCATGAAATTTTAACGTTTTGTAAAAAGAAAATTATCACGCAAAACCCACGCTTTTAATTACAAGAGAAATTACACGCGCATCAAGAGATATAGCGGTACTTTCCTTGATGACATGTGTTTATTTGGACGGTTCATGTTCAGCGATGTATCAGCGAATTTCACGTGAAAATACATTTAGAAAATTTCCAATCTCATTTACACGTTTGTCTTTCATTTGATTGCTAAGAAACCTATCGGAAACGAGTTTTTTACTCAAGGGAAATGAATTGTTCGCGTTTATAGAACGGAACAATTAAACAGACTGTAACAAATAAATTGTAAACGCTTCACATACTTTCGATACTGGTGTGTATGTTTTAATGTTCAGATCTTACTATACGCACGATGACCAAACTTTTGATTATTTGTTTACAAATTAAACATACGAATCATTCTCTTGGTAAACTAAAAGATAGGATTACGGGTAGTGGACTGCATAATCAATTTTTGCAAGAAAAAGCACTAAAATCCCTGTGACTGCCGAGGAAAATTGAAACTGTGGAATATCACTTTATCGGACAAGCTTTAGGATATCATATCAAAAAATTGTCTCATTTAATCAACAACTGAAGTTGTAGGATCTTAGAAACCTCAAAATAAGGTCTTGTAACTTCAATTTTTCATAAAATTGAGCAATTTTTCGATATAATATTCTTGGTCGTATATTTGTTTGTTCGATAGAGCGATAATCTGCAATTACAATTTTCCCAAGTGTACAAGGATTTTAGGGATTACCTGTGATCTCGCCTTAAATACCATAAAAACCGCTTCAAACAAATTTCTTAGCACGTTCCAACGCACAGGTTTGGATTTGTTATTTTCAAAATTCTATCAAAGTATACAGATGATGTGTCATGAAACGAATAAATTGAAAAGTTTTCATTGGAAAAGCTCAAAAATCATGTAAGTAATCTTGATATACTTGAGTATGTATTTAGGATGGTTAATCTTTTCGTTCAAAGTATCTAAAAAACATTCAATTTGTCATTAATTAAACAGAGATTGATTACATAGCGTCTTTAAATTAAAACCGCCATTTTTTTTTCGTGTTCTGCTTCATTCCAGGAGTCAAATCTCATTTCCCTCCGAAATTTTCTCATCCGCACTATTTAAGGACAATTTCTTAATTGAATGTAACTACGCGTAACCTCTTAGGTACAGTATATTGAATTAAAATAGGCTTAATAGCAGTTTGCCATTAAGGTAAATATCAATTCTTACATAGGGTATAGTAAATTTGGAAAAAAAATCAGTACAAGCGCTCCGAAAATTAGTAAAACTCGGACTCGAAGCATTAAGAGGAAATGGGAAAATGAAAGAAGAAATATCCAAGTATTAAATAACACTATGAACGAAGCATCTTTTATATTCATTAATTTTATCGGAGTTTCCTTCTGCTACGAACATCGCTTACCGCAAATTTAGAACAAAAATACAGCCTCTCCACCTTTTCTAGGCCGGATGGTGTAAACAATGGAGTAACTCTTATCTCAGTGTCATTTATCATGTGCACACTTCACTAAGATTCTCTACACACTTCTACTTTCCGGTTTTACGTTGCGAAAATGGAATTTACTCCGTCATAATTCGGATTTACTTTAGAATTCGTTTTAACTCATACATACCTTTTTTGTTTGTCGCCTGAATAAAAACCATAGACGGATGTAGCGTGTTACTCTGAAGAATTCATTCGCTTAATCATTAAATACTGTATTAGATACACATATGCACCTATTTGCGTACCATATGATAAAATATTTATAGGTAATTGCCATCGATAGCAAACTCTAGGCAAAGGCGCAGGCGAGTAAATGATTTCTGGAAATTTTTAGATTATTAAAAATACTGATTCGTAACTTGCTCCCTAATTTCACGTAAAATTTCATAAATTATTAAAAAATTCCGACTCACAACGAAGCAATCCTCGCTCTAAACATGAACTGCGATAAATCTGCGCTGCGCGTTAAGCGACGCCCTTCAACGAATCTAATCAATAATTAAGGATTTAATTTTTTTGAAAAATTACCTCCACGATGAAGTGTATACAGCTATACACATCTCGGTACTATATAAATCCCGCTCATTAATAAAATAACGCACTTTTTCCGCCAAGATAGTCTTTCGGCGTTTTTTTACGTTCGTAAAATGGCGCCGAGGAGTGTTGAAAATACCAAAATTGTTTTATACTTTTAAGTGCGTACTTTTTAAAATATTCATACCTGCGAGCTACACCAATTCCGAAAAATTTCATCTTACATGATTACATCTTATTATAGAAGGTATTCGAGAAATTTTCTCGCATCTTTAGCAGCTTGTATTTACTATCCGTATGTGCCCAAGGTGGTGCCGCTATAACTTTTACCATAATTTATAATGGATCGTTGGTCTCTGAACCGTTGACTCTACGCTTTAACAATTTCAAAATGACAATGACCGATATTGTAACGCAGTCGACAGATTATACGTGTACAAACACAAATCCTACCAGTTACCTCATACGCATTCAATCGTACCTTTTTGAATGGAAAAAGTGAAGTACACTTTCTAACTTTTGCATAAAAAATAATTAGTACCTCTTGAAAGATAAAACGCGCAAATAAAACGTGTAAAATTTCTAGTACCTCTTGTTTGCGTGCGAGCGTAAAAAAAACGCGAAAAGCTCTTTGATCGGATTCATAATTACGACCGTTTAAGCTACGTATTCAACACTTTCCATAGTAATCTTCATCACTTTACTTGAACGTAACGTCCTTACACGTCTTTGTTTTTTAGACACATTCAAGTTGTATACTTCACTGAGTAAATTTATTATAACGGTTCAACGCTTTCCGAAGTATAACGAAAATTTTCGAATATTTTAAACGTAGCGGATTTCTTTCACGTCTTTGCTGTTTTTCGTTCTAGAGTTTTTTTAATTTTATTTTTATTTCAATTTATTACATAGAAATTATTTTATTTTGAATAAATTTCACATTTTTAGCATCTAGGTTAACTGATGAAATATGATTATACTGTATGTAGTTGCATGCACTTTAACTACTCGATAATGCCATTAGGTTGCATATTTAATTAGATAGCACTCATGCGTCCTGAAGATTTATATGAGTTGAATTATCATTGAATTTCGTTACGTTAAATACAAGATTAGATTTTATATCGCATTCTACGACAGATTGCATAATATTATTGACAGATTTCAAAATTTACCTCGTGTTTTTCGCAACTCGATTATGAACTTAATTCACCTCGAGCATTGCTAATTTATTTATATACAAGAGAAAACTTGATTATAATTCGATATGTAATATATATTTTTTCAAATTGTAATTATTAGATTTTCCTCGCGAGCTATTCCACCACCAAGCTCACTACGTGGTATGCAAATCTTTTTAAAATTCAAGAAATTTTCAACGTGCCCTCCTTGACTGTTTTCTCGACAGTTCTGTACTGTCGTAGCTTTTTGTTGCCTAATTTGTTGTCTTGAGACTGAACTACGGATATGGTGAGTAGCACAACCAATTGTTATAGAAAAAATTTATCTGTATTTTTTTTAGGGACATAACGTAACTTATTAGGATATCAAATAGTTATTTAGTGAAATGTAAAATTTAAAAAAAAGCAACTTTAATCAATTTTTTTTAGCGCTCGCCAGATTTTTTTAAAGTTCTTTTTCATGCTAGTTTATCTTTTTTTTAGTCCCATGGAAAAATTGTTCATTGTTAATGAAAGTCTTTTTCACAAAACGTCACCAAGTTACATTAAAAAACTCACAAATTCACAAAATTCACAAAATTACTAGAAAAACAAAAATATACAAAAAATAAAATAAAAAAATATAAAAAGGTAAATTGAATTCGTGATTAATTTTCCTGACGCACGCCCCCCTCCCTCAAGACATCTTCAGAGTAAATACAATGTTCAATTACAACGTCAAAAATAACTTCATCAAGCATCGAAAAAATGTTCTCCTACATGATAACAGATAATCCAGAATTCGTACACGTAATATTAGATGATAAAATATAGATATAATAAAACAAGTGAACGTCTCTTCGTTACGCTAATGAAATTTTTTTGTAATTTAACGTCGGATAGCTCGTAGATTTCAGTCCGATGACATATCCGGAGTATTTCTGCGAAACATTAAATACCATTCTCGCACTTAAACTGCGCCTAATCTACGATCGCCAATAAAACAACCACCTTATCAATTGCTAAAATCTAACAATAAGTTTTTACGATTCGTTATTTTATTGCATCTACGGAGTTATTACGAAGAAATCGCGAAAATCGTAATTATCGCGGTAATTGCTTAATCGTAAATAACAATACATATGGCATTTCCGTCAGAATTAATTTCCGTCTTTTTTTCAAGTTTAAAATTTATTCAACGGTGGCCATTAAAAATGGATAACTGAAAATAAAAAATTCCGTCCATCGAACGCGGATACGTATCTATTTTCGTCAATATGGCAATTCCGTGCACAATAAATTTTTATTCGCCCTAGTTTTTCTTTTTCAATTTGAATAATGGCGCGCCATTACAGTTTAACTAATGCTACACAACGAAGGATACGTTTGTATGCATTTGAAAATACAATATACCATTTGTCTATCGATTTCGCAACAACGCCAGGTGAAAGTTCAAAAAGAAAATTTCTATCAATTTGATCGCCGCATATTTTGATTTTTGACATACGCATATACTTTATTTTATAATTTATCTATACGCGTTAAGTATGCATCCCTTATAGACAAAAAGGAAGACGATTCTTGACTTCTGCGATTTACGATAGTTTCGCCCTTGAAATTTGTAGTTCCTACGTACCGAGCGAATTCCGCGGATGTAAATTCTATTATGTGGAACGTCTCGACATACTTTTATTTTACCGGCTTGAAAATCTGGCTGAAAAGTTGAAAGTTCGGCCAAACAATTTTCGAATGAGATTGATGAAGTTTACCAAAACTTATAGAACACGTCACGTCCAACCATACAGCTGCAAATCTGCATTAATGTTTTCAATTAGTGCGGATTTACATTCTAATTTGCATGCGTATTATTTGGCTTGCAAATTAAATATATACCAGTGATACATTAATCTGTCATTTTGAGTATACACGCTCGTGCCTGCGTATACATATAAGCACCATTGTCACTGAATCGTTAACCCATTCAGTAAATTGTTAGTTTTCCTCGCGAAGCCACAAGTTGGACTTATTTAAATTCTAAACGATCAACAGCACCATATTTTAAATGCTCTCTTTGGATTCTATCAAATATTTTTATTCCACTCGAACACGCGCGCGCTCATTAAATTTATTACAATAAAATATTTTCTTTAAATTATAATAAACTCTACAGCGAAACATTTTAACGAGGCTATTATTTTATCAAACATATGAAGAAGCAGATGTTTCCTCATCCATCAAATTCTTCTTGTTACTTTTTTTTATGATTCTGTACTCCATGAAAAATTTTGCCCACAGAATAAAAAGTGTCGTATAAAAACTCCTTTTCTATATGTTACAACTGTACTTGTCACACAAAGCACGTATACATGCCGCCGTTCAGATAAATTTTAACTTTTTTTTCTTTCCTATTCCACATAAAAAAAAGTAAACTTGATTTTTCTAAAAGGTCAAACAAATACGAGTATTTTTCAATTTGAAAGTTATATTGTTCGATACATTTATCTGAGTAAGAAAAAGTCGTTTTTTAACTTCCATTGTCCGCTACAAAATATCAATACCTACGATTTTAACTGAACAATTTTTTATTGGGAAATTGTATGACAAATGAGTTTCTAACTTGTCTTACCTAGCGAGAAAAAAAATACTCGCAACGTGCAACGTATCTACATCCATGAACATGCACTATAAGGAAAAAATACCTAAAAGATCTCATTCAAAACGTTCATTTCGTATTTTCAGCTCAATTTATCAAGTCTGTACAAGACGGTAAAATAATGACTGAAGCTTAAGTCGCATAAATAAGAAAAACACCGCATTTACTGGTTAATACATCGTGTCGATGTGCTACCGAAATAAGTGGCAAAAAAAATTGATCGACATCCCACGATACCTATCTAAAACTTTATACCGTTTCAACTTCCTATGAAATAGTTTAATCAAAAATTGGCACATCAACGAATTTACTGATAGTAACACCGGGTACTTTTACCCACCAAATAGTTGGAGCAACCAGCTACATCGTTTGAAGCAAACGAAAAGCCGATAGCAGGTGGTACAGTGGGATCAAAAAATGGCGAGTATGCATTACAATTCTCCAAAGGAATTTGTTTTACGTTTGATACCTACGTAGGTACAAAGAATTCAGTGAATTTTGCAAAATATTCCACCACCAACAGGTGGATAGATGTATTAGGCGTAGCTTTAAAATGATCTTTTTTTCAAGATTTTTCGGTGCTTTGTATAGTAACATTTCGATTGTTACTTTGAAGTGTTACCGCTGAAAAAATATTCCGAGTTAACATTTTCTTCGACTTTTTATTCAAATGAGACTACGTAAGTGGATCGTTGATACTTTTTCAAATGTTTGATAACAATGGTTTCAACTTTAGTCATCTTCGGAAAGAAAAAAAAAATGGGAGTATCAAATTTGATCTGAATACTATTTAAACAACCTACAAATCGACATACTCACTAAACTTTTAATCGTATTTATTTTGCGAATTTTCTTCTTTTATAATATTCAAACGAAAGAATGTGTAAATAACAATTTTATATGTAGTATATCATTATTTTTAAAAACAAAATTGATAAAAATTTTCAAAAAAAAATTGGATTTTCTAAGTAAATAAATTCAAATCTCCAGCCATGTATAAATATTGCGTAGAATAATTTTAAAGCAAACCTCTCTTTCAATCTTGCTCTAAAATCAAAAGTCAGATTTTTTTTCAACAGGAGATGTGATGTCATACACATATGATATATCTAAATAATTGTCAACAGAAACCATTTAGAAAAATATTTACGAAAAAATGCTTTTATTTGTGAAAAAAAATATAAAATATTTATTCAAAAAACTCAAATAACATTCGACTCTTTGATATTGTAAAAACGCCGAACAAATTAAGTCCTTTCTCAACTTCTTTATCGAATCAACACAAATGAATAAGAATTAAGAGTTTTCATAATTTCAGAACACCCTGTAAACATAATCCGATTCACAATCGTATTGCGTTTCGCGCGCTTTTAGTGTCGGAATTATTAATATAAATGCGATTAAATTTCAATAGCGCGTTTGCTTTTACTGGCAAACATCAGCGAAGGTAAATACTTCAAAGGACGCTAACGTTTTTTCCATCAATGAATAAACATTATGGGTGCGATGAAAAATTTTTCGCGCCATTCCACACCACTAAAACTCCACAGAGGATAATGAAACCGACACTATTCCAGCATTTGCTCTTTTCCGTTTTCATTGATGATATCGAATTAAGATTTTTTCAATATAATTACAAGAGAAGATGGTATTGTTATATTTTCTTTTTGAAAATCTTCTATTGTCCGGTTCCTGGCAATGGACGATTAATGAATTTGATAAAAATATACCGACGTTGAACAAAATTACGCGTTTAATTTCCTCGCGATAATACTATTTGAAAATTTAATTGCATTTATTCGTATGTACACGAAATGAGTTCAACAAGGCGCGGTACTATCATCGCTTAAATTCTCGTATGCATAAATCCTACGGCGTTATAATATAGCCTTTTAAATGGCCATCGTTTCGTATTTCCCCCTATTTTTATTTTTATAGTTTACCTGTATAATCTAGTAGATTTAAGCGTAATTTTTAAATACGAATAAAAAACCGATAATCTTCGTAGCGATTTACTAGTAAGCGAGAAATTTATTGACAACATTTTTCAAAATCAGTATTTAAAACGGGCGAAAAATTTACATTTTTTATCTACCCTCGTTCAATTGCCATGACCAAATGGCCGCTTTGATTGTCGCGTATAAGACGAGGAACGCCATTAATGTCACGAAAATCGAATGCCAAGTAAAAAACTGCCATATGCCTATGGTATACCTTTCTAAGATTATAAAACTTTTCAAACTTTAAAAAAAAAAACGAACGAATTATGACTATTTTTAATGATCTAACACGTTATATTCTACACCATAAATGCTCGAGCTTTACTGCGGAGAACTTTTCGACTAATCGTTCATAAGATGAGAAAAAAGATGCAAACCTCATTGCAAGTAAACCTTCGTTCGAACAGGCGAACGATATTTCCTCCATAAATATTTATTCGCAAATAAATACGAGTACGTTTTATGAGAGTTAACAAAATTCAAACATATTTACTTAAGAAATTGCCGAACCACAAAATACACCGAACGGTTTTACCATGATGTACATATTCTTTGTGCTTATGAGACAGGTTATAAGATAGACAGTAAGAGTAGTTTATGTTAGCTTTGCCTTCGCTAAACAGTTAATACATATTCAGCTCGCGTTAATTCTGGTTTTCAGCGCATCATTACGTTCCATTAAGGCCTATATTAAAGGAAAATGAGTCTCCTTTTCGCTAATGACACGATTTGTCCCTTCAGCGTTTTCAAAATACTCGTACACGATCACTATTCAATTACTTATCGGGAAATGTAATTAAATTTTACACTAATCGGTTTTCGCCTCCGTATGTGTATTCTCTGCAGACTGCACGTCGTTTCTACAACGCAAAACTGCCCTTTTCAATTGGGTACGCTAGTACGTGAGTAATTGATAAATGCACAACGTTTTTTATAATTGTGATTTATTAGTATAGCAACCGCGTAATGTAACCAGCACATTGTATTATGCTTAGGTACCTTTTTAATAAGATACGAAAAAAGATTGTATTCGAAGTTTCAGCGCATTTGTCACGAATAGTGTAACTCCATCGACGATCTATAATTTAACCATGTTCGAGGGTAGTTGCGTTTAACACTCAAGCTGAAGCAGAATCTTTAAATGATGTTAATAACTTCTTTTACGATTTCCTTTTCGAAAAGGGGAAACTTCGAATATCACACGAAGTATCAGTTCAAGTTACCTTACACTTACACGTAGGCCTTCATGGGTGAGAAAGTTCATGAAACAGTTTCCACACTTATAGGATTATGCTATGTTGTACATATAACCTAAGAGGAAAATCTATTTCATGATTCTTTCCGTTACACGATTTTATGAGCTAGAATGGGGGAAAATACGTGCAGGGAGAAGTTTTCATTTTTTTCGCATTTGTAGAAATTCATAGTGACATGTTCATTCGTTTCTTCGATTTACAATTTCACGCCAATAGTAATGAATTACTAATTAGATATGCAAAGTATTCGCTGTATGGCTGTAGCAGAAATTCCGGTGTAAGGATACTTCATGCAGATTTAGGGATTTTCATTCATTTCAACATATGTATAATGCCCACTTGCTCCCCTCTCAAAGGTTTTGGAATAACAGGACATTAAAACAATTGAAAAATTATCCTTCAAAAAATTGGAGAAAAATCGTTGCGAAATTCAAAGTATTCGTTCTTTACCATAAAGCATCAGCTTGCATACAAGTCCGCAACACAGTGTGACATTTCCATGTCACTTCACGGTAATGATGTTCATTAGAAGATGTCATTTGACGTCACATGTCACTCGTAACCATGCCATGTCACCATAAAAATGACGTGTATCATGTCATGTCACTCGACATGTTACCATGACATGATCACACGTCACTCCTAACCATGACACGTCACCATGACGATGAATAGTCATATGACATGGCATGGTGGCATGAAAAAATTTCATTTTTCGTCAAACATGAATATACAACGCATAACTCTTTTTGAGAGGAAAAAATAATCATCTGACTTGTCATCACATGTCATCACCACGAATATTACTATGACAATATCATGACAGATCGCCATAATATGTCATTGTTCAGGTCACCGTGACCTGTCATCATAACACGATCATAGATATAACCATGACATATGTCATTCAAGATTTGACATATCACCAAGACAGAGTCATATGTCATTCACAACTGTGACAATCAACCATTCTAATGACGTTCGTCATAACAAGTCATTACATATCACACGTTAATCATAACCATAACATGTCACCATAACGATGACTTGTTATGGTATAGTGCATCACTTATGATCATGATTTGTCACCATAACAGTGACCTATTATTTATGACATGTTATCACGACATCAAAATATCAAGATCATCACTCATGAGTATGACACATCGTCGTGACAACGGTTATCATGGCAACCGCGTGACGCTTTTTCGTGACACTTTTTTTTATGATTTTTGATTTTGTGTGCCATAGCCAAGACATGAAAATGTCAATAGGAAGAAGTTATCACTTAATGTCATTTTCAAATATAATTAGCCAAGTTCAAATATTCAAGACAAATGTTTGAGTATAAATTGGATCGTATTAGATGCACATTGTTGACTATATGTACCAAAAACGAAGGAGACAAGTGGGGTACGTTAAATCCTATTTTATTGATTCGCGTGATAGAAATCGTCATTTAGTATTTTTTCCATTAGTCAGTAAATATTTTTAACGCTCGTTAAATTTAGCGTTATATAAGGTGGAGTAGTTGTGGTGGCAAATATAATGACCAGAAATTTTAATGCGCCAGCCCTTTATCAAAAGTTTACGCTTAATAAAATGAATGGCGAGTATTAACTAGGCGTTATTTATCGTTCATTTATAACCGGGATGTACATAATAACACCTGAATGTCATATATTCGTGGCAATATAAGCGATAGCGAAAGGGACCATAAACCTTTACTATGTTTATTATATGTGACATACAGCTACTCTGTGGTGGTGACCGTGTATGTCCTTGGACAAGACGCGAAAGGGTCTTTTATAACAGCGTTTCCGCTACAGTACACCTTTTCAAATGGAAATTCGCCGAGATCTAGTTGCCGTAAATATTCATTGACATAAATTAATCAAGATATGAGAACGTATAATTTAAAGTAAATATAACGTGTTCAACGAATATGTACATAATGCACATTCATACTAATACGTCGAAATTCACAAAATCAAACTGCCAAGTTAATTTCACCTCGTATAGCCTTGTTAAGTTGTTAATAAAACCTTTCCATCTTCTAAGGAAAATGCTACGAATAATGTAGCGATTTACGTGTAACGAATTCCAAGTTTGGTGTTAAATAGGTATTTGCATATGGCTGCATTTATAACTTTACCTAAGTAGATATATTATTACGTCGATCATCCGTTACAATTATTTCAAATTCAGATACGAATAAAAGTGGACCAAAATCGCTGCTGGTATGAAGTAACGCTAATGAGCTTCTTTTGGAAGTTACTTTTTTCCTTCTTATTTGCTCCAATCTCGAAATACAACTGCAACACTACAACAGTGAACTTACAACGCAACGCCTTCTGTCATTAGTAACCGCTGCGAAAATAAAATACCAACTAATTAAACAAACTTTCCTCGTAAAAATTCCTCTCCATTGTATTTAAACTACGCGCAAAAAAGCAACGTGTAATTTTTAATTTGACCCCAATCCGCCATGTAGTAAAAAAGTATAAATTTTGCTTTACCAGAGTAACCTTGTTTGCAGCAACATTTTCGTTAATTCATGTGCGAAGTTTATTTCGAAAGGAATATAAACACTGAAATGTCTAATTGTTGAGTGCTTTTTAGCATCTCACTTTTTCGTAACGTAACCAACCATACATGTTAGGTGCTTACATTACTTTGACCACAGTTTTAACCATGTAAAGTCATTTCCGTGAGTATATGGTACCTTTATGGAAATAAAGAATAAAACAATTTTTGAAAGTTCGATAAATTAACCATGGAAGTCACTTGCGTTAACTTGTCTCATGCTGTCTATACAACATCCATGGACAAATTTTCCAAAAACATGATATTTACATCACTCATTTTTTTCGAGACTCAATCACCGTAACGACCACATAATAAGGGATTTTAAGTAAAATAACCATGTGCTTAAAACTTGAGTAATTAATGGCGCAATTCATTTTTTTTTCAAAACAGGCACAAACTATGGGCTACTACGAAAAACCGGCCATAAATATCATCAAAATATGTACCTACCAATTTTTATTCGAAGGCAAACTGCTGCTCTAATTTTAACTATTCTCATCGATTGTACTTTAGATCACGCATAGTTCCTCGTATGAGCTCATGAAAATAAATTGTAAAAAGTTCACGAGATATATGAGGGTTTAGTTGCGTATATACGAACCACACGTGTCAATTTATTACATTTTATTTAAAATATTACAACATGAATGTGGTCTGTAGTAAATACAACGTACTCGTAACTTTAGGGAGTCTCTATGTTCATTATAATAACGGGCTCTGTTTTGATAATTTATTCGTATCCTCAAACTTTTAATATTATGTACAAAAAACAACCCGTAAGATGTCGAGGAAACACCAGTCCACCATTTTCATCACTATTAGTGCCATTTTTGAGGACAAAAATAGTAAAATATTCTTTTCGGTTGTAATCAAGTTTCAAAAAATCCTTATAACACCTGAGCTCGTTTCAAGCGAGAAACAATTTTTTTTTGGAAGCAAAAAATCGTACCTTCGGCGTTGCTTTCATAAATTTTGAAACTGTTCATTTTTTTACGATCTCAATATTACTTAATTGAAAATTTTTATTTAAGATAAGCTCGAAAACGTGAAAAATGTCACGAAGAAATTTTTGCTTTTGGAAATATGACTTATTTTTCTTGTCACTCATTTTTAAAGAAATTGTTTAACCTAATCAAGAAATACAATTTTCGTTATAACTAATTCGAAAATTTGAAAATAGGTACTCGTATTCTCGTTCGTTGAATTCCTGTTCTTCACGGATTATCACTGATTGAAATGTTCAATTACACATAGACATCGGTGTTTTGTATGCATGAGATAACCGAAACGCTTATACAATTAAAACATCTTGCTCGGTTTACCCATTCATCGAAATATCCATTATTTACGCCTTTGAATAAAGGCGAGACGCTGAATACTTGAACAGAATACGCGTATTCGCCGAAGTTCTCCGTCAATTAGAATTTTTTTCTTCCTGATACCCTCGTCAGGTTTTCTCACTAATGCAACTGGGTTTAAAAAATATATTTTTGACTTCAATGTTTATGTAAACGTTTTGTTTTTTAAATTACCCACTAAAAGCCATTATTGCGGTTTTTATTTTATGTAAATGTTGTCGAATGAAGAAAACGTTTTAGTGTAAATGCGATATTGTAATTTAACCAACCAAATTTTGTCGCAAAAAGCTTTCGACATTGGTAACCGTAAATCCAAAAGGTATTATTAGATAATTGCAGTTGATAGTATTTCATATACCCGGTGTCCGATTGATTGCGGATCCCTCGGTGAAATAAATGATTTTTTTTTGATTTTATATCAGCAGTGTTCCCAGACTGGGCGATTTATCGCAAAATGGGCGACTTGAAAGTGTCAAAATCGTCCAAAAATGAACTTTAGGGAACTAGTCGCCAATCGGGCGACTTGAGATTTTCAGATTTTTTTGTGTTTTTTTATAGTTTTTCCCTTAAGCAATCTGATATTATTCAAGGATTTTATTAGAAGAAATTTAAAATTAAAAACAATTGGTAATTTTGGGTGACTGTAGGAGAAATAATTGACTATTTTGGACAATATCAAGAAAAAAATGGGCGATTTTGGAAATTGCGATTTTTAGTCTAGATCATATGGGAACACTGAGTAAGAGTGGCAACATCTTACTCTTGAATAAAAAATCAAATCCCCTATTATCACTTCCATGAATGGAGAGTTGAAAATATTGTCCATCATTTATGCTTTGTCTGCAGTACACGTTCACGTACCAACTCTTTTCCTTTATGCTACTCACCTTTCTCTTTCTCGAGAACATCATTTTCAATCTTCCATTCCACACAAGGAAAAACGACATGACCACAGCCCGGAAAACAAAAAAGCATAAACGAAAGGAATTGATGCTCAGACGAAGCACAAACAATTTACACTATTTTACCCATACCTCACTAAATTTCGCATTAGATACAAATCTTTTTCGTGGTTGATAGAAAAACAAAGCATCAAAAAGGTTTCTTTTTTCTTTTCAATTTCACATAAACTTTATTTTGTTACCGTTGGCACTCCAAATAGCGTTTACCCTTGAAAGCGAAGGAGCAAGTTTTAAAATTTGTCGTAATTTATACGTTATTTTGAGCTCTTTCCACAAAACAACTCTTGCGTTATTATGTTACGCGGAAAGTTTATAATTACTCAAAATGAAATTTTAATCAACTTGTCAATAATGCCAGCGTAATTATAAAACTCGAATAACAATTCCATGCGAACATCTT
This sequence comes from Maconellicoccus hirsutus, assembly GCA_003261595.1. Taxonomy (NCBI): domain Eukaryota; kingdom Metazoa; phylum Arthropoda; class Insecta; order Hemiptera; family Pseudococcidae; genus Maconellicoccus; species Maconellicoccus hirsutus. Next base: position 162,541 of record QBDW01000123.1, on the reverse strand, counting down.
CACACCGTTGAAATACGTCTATCGTCTGTGAACAACGCTATTCATCGAATAGTATGTAACGGAACGTGAAAAATATCTCGAGGCTATGTAAATCTACGCCAAAGAAAGATACATAATTTGACTGATGTTGGAAGCAAATCGTAAGAAAATAGACGTCTCATGAAGAATGCTGAAAAGCGTACGAAATAGAAATCGTTATGATCCAACCCATAAAACCTAAGAAAATACTACCAACGCGGATTTTTGGTTAAAAATGAATATTCATAAGATAAAAGGCGTAAAATAGAAAACCAAAAGGTTGGTTAAACCGAAAACAAAAGCATCGGAGTTACCTCTATAAATGAATAGCTGAAATTCAAACGATGTTAAATGTCATTTTTATTGAAACTGTTTTCTGTGTCGATAAACCCTAATTCGGTACAGTTTCAATTTCAATTTCTAGTTTGCGCTTTAGTTATTAAAATGGTTCTCAAAATTCGATCGTTTAGTTATAAGTATTTTTTCATTCGCGCCTGCTCATTTTTCTAAAATCATCAAAGAAGTTCTCACTTCGAAAAAAAAAATTAAGTAACCCAATTAAGCATCGTGAAATATAAAAGATGCCAAATTTCGGAACGCGGCTGAATTTATTAATGAGCACGGAATACACGTTCGAATAAATAATTCACGGTAATTTTTAGGCGTGTAATTTACTCGGCTCGTGGTTCTTTCGTAGGCTCGAAAATGGAGACATTAAATCATAATAATTCGTTATCCCTGACACAGTAACTGGAGTGGTTTTAGTCACCGGTGAGAATTCCACAGTGGAAATCGAAAATTTAATATTCCGTTGATTGAATGGAGCCGTTTCAAAATACCCTAAAAATCCTCCGAGGTCTTCGCAACGGAAAATTTTTTCAACACTGATACGTCGAGCTTTAATTCTCCGCACCTTTTAACCCGATCATTTTTTATATTCAAGGATAATCCTTCTAATTATGATTATTTTGTTTTTGTTGCAGGTTCGTGTAGTTGTAATTACATTAATGAAATGTCGAGCTGTCGCCATGTGTGAGTTTAATTAGTTTACCGGAAAATTCCATTAATTATAATGCGCAATTGAATAGGGATATTACCGACAAATGATTATTTTAGTATACCGGTCATGCACTTTACAGCATCGTTTTTCAACTACGTATCCATCGTTGACACGGAATTTTCCCATTTAAAACCGAAATTTTACTTTCATTTGACGCAATAAACGTAAAAAATGTATCGTATTTGTGGCACTTTAATTGATAAGATGTCACGTAGCCTATTTAGTTAACGTAGACGTTATCTGATAATTGATCATAACAATAGTAATTTTTTTTGAGGATAGATAATTGAAAAAAAACACGATATCGTGATATCCCATACTGCGACCCGTTAGTAATTACTTCCACGAGTAAAAGAAATTCTTAGTCGTGAAATAAAAATTATCTATCTTACTCATATCGAACTATCCTTTACAGGGTCATTTCCATACTTTTTGATTGTTTCATTTCGGTTTCGCGAGAGCTTAAAGGGTGAAAATACGAAACAGTTTAAGAACTGTTTTACGAAGATAAATATGCCTCGGGTGTTACTTAATAAGACTACCATTAATCACCATGACAACCTCAAATTGGACTTCTCTTTACACAGGCTAGCTCGTCAATTCTGGCGAAAGGACTTTTAACTGGCCATAGTCGTACGTGATGCGTGCCTTACTCCGCTGCAAGCGATAAACTTGCACGAATTTCTCTCTCTCTCTTTACGTTGCTCTATTCGAGAGAACACAGTTTAGCTTTAATTCCCTGGGTAACTTTATCCTTCGGTTGTGATTCCGAAAGCGATTTAGAAGTAATAAATAACATTAACTCCTACCAACGTCATTTTCGTTATCAGTTTCCTTTAATCCTATTATAGAGGATAAAACTCCTTTTTTTCGTTCTCTTATGGTTGCGCTCTGTTTTTTTTTCTCTTGTCATATTTTCTCTACACCGTCTCGGCTTTTTCACGCGTTCTCTCATTAAAATTATAGAAACGAAGTTTCGCATTTCCATTAAACTTGTCTCAAGTCTCGATGACATGAAATCTGTCACTTTTTAAAGTTTAGGTGTTTTATGTTTTAGAATGAAAAAAAGACCCAACATCGTACCTGCTATTGCTCGTTTTAAAATTAATATTAGAAACTCGCACTAACTAAAAATGAATGGTCTAGTGCGTCATACAAATCCGTTACGAAGCTATAAAAAATGACAAACAATTAAGAACATTATGGCAGGTAACTTGATGTTAAGACATTAACTTTCTCAACAACGTAAATTTCATGTATATTGGGAAATCCAAAAACTCTTCTAAAGTGTTCTCCAAATTATCATCCTTAACCGAATAAAAGCAGGATGAGGGTGGGCACGTCGCCAGTGGAAGACACTTTCGCGTTCTCCTTTCTCAACCTTTGAAACATCCAAATAAATTTGTCACCCTCTACCCCAACACCGTCTTTTGGAAACGTAAAATATTTAATACCAGCATTACAAAATTTTAAAAACAAAGATTAATTAATGCATTTCGACATTTTCATGTGTTGGCTATGCAATGGCGCACGAAATCGATAATCGTTACGAAAAATCGTCGCAAAAAGTTGCGACGAAAAAGCAGAACAAAAAAGCATCACGCGGTTGTCATGGTAACCGTCGTCATGGCAACGTGTCATTCTCATGAGTGATAATCTTAATATTTTCATGTCATGATAACACATCATAAATGAAAGGTCATTGTTATGGTGACTATATCATGATCATTGATCATGAGTAATATATATGACGACAAGCTGTTGTCATGGTGACGTGTCATGCTCATGAATGATAGTTTTGATATTTATAGGTCATCATAATAATTCGTAGATGACATGTCATTGTTAGGGTGACATAACAGGTCAAAATCATACCATGTTATAGATGACAACTGATTCTTATGGGTAAGCAGCGACATGTGAGTGGCATGTGACGTCAAATGAGGTTCTCTGATGAACATCGTCACAAAATGACATGAAAATGTCACACTGTGTCGCGGATTTGTACGCGAGCTGATATACATTTTTCGTTTTATTTTTCAATGAATTAGAAAAAATACACAAAATAACACTCGCTGCGATGGAAAAAAATACATCATTTTTTATAGTAGAACATTAAAATTTCACAAGTTTCCTTAGGACCTTTGATGTTTTACGGACTTTAGAGAGTTTTTCCAAAAAACACGACCGCCGGAGCATTTACCACGTTTTTGCTCTTCCTGACTACGCGTACAACTTCTTCCATAACTTTTAAAATATATTGCCAAAAAAGTATAAAAAGTTACAATAAAAAGAAAGTTTCTTCGGATTCCACCAAGACAAAGTATTCATCGATATTTATGCAAACCAAAACGACAATACATCGATGATCTGGTTTAAGCATAAAGTATACAATCATCACAGTTGCATATTGGATTTCTAAAGTGATGATATAACGAAAAAACTTGTTAAAATATTGCCTTTACGAAAAGGATAATTTTTGCTCGAGGAATGAATTATCACAATCGCAATATTTTCTGACATTTTACACAATGCTAGCGTAGGGGAGATTTTTCACATTCGAGTTGAACAAATTCACATTTCGGACGTTGACAAAGTAATTTTTCCTTTCTTTCAACGACGAAAAGTTTACTATAACACGAAAATCTCTTATATATACCAGAATTATAAAGCGAAAACAATATCAGCCTTTTAATACATACCAAATGGTGTAAAAGAATAGAAGAAATACGTAATATTCAACCGGCATTCTTTCTGGAGTAACTTTAAGAATGCATTAAAAGCTTCAGATTGTAGAAACGTAGAAAATTCATGCATTATAAAGTTACAGAATTTGCTTCGTATATCCTCACCACGTAAAACATGTTCCAAATAATCCAAGTGTTTTATTTCGCGTATCTTCAATTGCATATACGTACCGCTATATATATATATTGTACTCGTATTTTATATATCTACACTTACCTTATAATGTATACCTACACATGTACAGAATAATATGTTCGAGTAAAAAAGAAATACTGCAATTCGATACAGTTTTAGTTGTTATGGTATGATAGTTGGTAGAAAATGTGTAGTATATGTATAAGATATACTTACTGGTGTTGCCTTTTTCAAGAATACGGTTTATTGCACATTTATCTGATAAAAAAATGCATCGCGTTATCAAGGAAAATCTATATCTACATTTTTCTTACCAAGAAATATAAAAAATTCTGAAAATTGACTACAAATCAACAAAATTTACAATTTTTTAGCTCCTCAATTCGAATCTTCACCAATGGATTAAATATCCCTTCAATCCCAGTTTCACTTCTCACCTGAATTTATTTTCACAATTTCGGTTTATAAGTTTAAAGCATGCATGTTTTTGAACTTTGATTAGTTAATGTTCTTTGAAATCCGTATCACCACAAAGTTTCCATTATCCCTTATTTTTTCGAGGTTGCGCAAATTGATAAATTAGATACCCGATAATTGATTAGTTAAAATGAAAAAAACGTAATTACATTTGTTCCACGAACAATTTCACTTCACACATTTACCATTTACATAAATTTACTGATAACTAGCTCACTCGTAGACGTATAAATCACTGAAAAACTTTGCTATCGTTGCAAAACGCTTTTATACTCGATAGCACACAATATCAAGCACTGTGGAAGTTTCAAGGAGTGAAATAAACAACATCTAATATCTCTGTCGTGCTCGGGTCAGATAAGCCTTCGTAATAAAATTCTCTTTTAACGATTTACAAACCCAGTATCACCTCTTTCCTCGACGAAACAATCGCCGAATCTATTTCACAAATATTCTAAAATACAGAAATTATTAATCGAATGGAAATGAAGTGCTTCCCTTAAGACCTTTTATCTGCGCCAGCGAGAGGCTAATTTCGTTGAAAAATTATTACGAACACGTTCGACGAATACGTTACATTTGCCTATACGAATTTTCGCAAAAATTAACTCTTTCAAATGAAAAACGATTACAAAACACAGTACATTAATTTTCAACTTTTGAATCAACTCGGCGTATTTGTTTTTCATTTTTGTTTAACATGCACCAGGCGCTGTATTAAATTTCAACGAGAAGTGAAGAAAAAAACGAAAATAATGGACTTTTCATATTTAACAGATACTTTAGTATTCCTCTCTCTTTCTTTTTTTTTTGGTTGCCGCCTTCGATGTTGTTGTTGATGCTATTCTATATACAAAGTTGTTTTGCATAGAGGAAGTTCAATAGCAAAAAGCCATCCGAGTGGAAAGCTTTTTAAATGAGAAAAAAAATCGAACAATTTAGCGAAATTCTTGAGACAAGAAAATAAAATCGTTTTCGTTGTTTGGAAATTAATATTTCACGAAAAATAAATTTTTTCACGATGGAAAAATTGAAAAATGAAAAGAATTCTTATACAGTGCCATCATATATGTTATACGTTGACATATTATTAGAATATAATAGTTCACGTTGAATGAAATAGATACCTATCTCAAGTCAGGAACACGACCAGTACTTTATTAATGCACAGATTAAGATATTACCTTATGAACGTACAAGGAAATAAATTCATTTCATTCGAGCTTTAAGAATATAGAGAAAAGCAGTGCGTAGCTCAAACATGTTTACACCTTTCTTGTTATTTAATTAAATATCCTATATAAGTGAAAATAGGCAGCGGTAATTGTTATGGTAATTTTACTCTTAAAGAGGGCCTTCGTTAGTTTAAAGTTTTCTAATTATTTAGTTGATTTGCTGGCGCATTGCGGCGTTACACAGATGAATGGCGTGCGCTACGTTGACGAAGGTTAAATTATAATTTACTATTGTTAGCGAGCGTTGCATTTCAGTTAAAACTTAATAATTATTTCTCGAATCTACAAAATCACGTATACGTTCTTCTACATATACATATCTATACATGTGTTAGTGTACTTGGATTTACCTACCAGATCTAATACCCATTCACCTATCGCGAAAAGCTCGTCTTTTGTTTTGTAGATATACGACACATGGTCGGACGTATAAATTTTTCGCATTCTAGGAACTTTCGACTACGTTACGTGCAAAACGAACCCATTCATCGTATTTTTTATTTTAGGTATTTATCTATCAACTAAAATAATCGGTATTTTTTGGTAAATATCCACACATATGCGGAGGAGTTAATCTGACTGTAGAATGCTAACACGTTTAAGTATTTACAACACGGGTTATCGTTAACGTTATACCTACATGGGTAATAAATTTCTGTCCATAGCATGTGAAAAAGACAAATCACAAAGCCGAACCGGTATTTCAATATTTACCCATAAGTACAGCAGCAATTTAATTTCTGTCGTTTTCCGAACGCAACTAATTGCCAATAATAACGAAAATCGCACTTGCAGCCTTCTCTATATCGCTGACCTCAAACCTTGTAAATTTCCTCTTTTAATAACTCGTCCGTTTGTTCATCGTGTATGTTAAACGTTTATGCAAATGTTTCATTTATTTGCTCCAAACAACGAATACAAACTTTCCGTCATTTGTAAGCGTTTAATTTTATGCCATCGTTGTGCTCCCTACGTGGTTGTTTAGTTGTTGACGTGTGCGAGCTTTTAACACGTGCTTTAAAATAATGCACGCATTGGACTTGAAAATAAGACAAACAACGGAAATTTCTTTTTTTTGAATCATTTTTATTTCGAAATTTTTAAATAATATATTAGGATTTTTAATCAAATCTTCAAACGTCAACGAACTTTTCGTCTGTCTATCGAGCGTACGTAAAGAAAACAAAATAAAAAAAGATATAAATTCCGAACAACGAGTATCTATTTTTCCACCATAAAAAGGTAATACTCGCCAATTGGATTATAAACTTATAAACTTTCAAGTTTTATGAAAACAATACCTTTACCAATAATACCAACATTCGTAGAAACATGTTTACTCCCAGAAGAATTACCCTGGCAATTCAAAATTAACCACGATGTTTCTCTTCAATCTCCATCCTTTCGAGCGTATATAAAAAATTACCAAAACAACAAATCTCACCTTTATCCCTCTTTTTTTAAATGTAATTGAATTCTACACCGAAAATCGTGGCATTGGTCGAAAACAACTAATCATTTAGCTCACGCCGAGCATTAATTTTGCTCGGGGCGACCAATAGTCCGCTCAGTGACTGAATATTAATACGGTTACGCGTCCGTTGAAATACATTCTCGATTTGATGTTTGGTTTTTGTATCCTTCATCTCCTTCGAAATGATGAATATGCCGAGTTTCTCCAATGTTTGGCGTATTGCGAATACGTTATGAATAATTCATACGCGCCAATCTTATAAGATTTTCTTCGTAACAGTGTTGTCAAGTGGTGAATTTTACGCGGTAAAACGAATTTCCGCATTGAATAATAACGCGTTTTGGAATTCGATTATTGAAAAAATTCACGCCAACGTGACCAATCCCGAGTAAATGATCGTGGTGCCGATTTTCTGCATTGAGTTAATTAATTTCAACGGAGGAGATTTTTAATAGAGTGCAAACGTTGGAAAACAGAAACGTAATTCATTTTTCTATGACCGGGCATCCGGTACTAATGTGTAATGGAAATTAATGGTTGTAAAAAGCCACAGACCATTATTTTAGGAGTATCAAGAAATGATTACTTCATGTAATTTCTTCAAAATATCTACTTCCTTCGATTCGGAATTTCTCTCAAGGTGATATTGTTTCAACAAGTAATTACCATAATTTTGCCATTAGATAAATACAAAAGGATTTTAATTAAACTAGTGAATTTTTTCCCTTCAATTGAAAAACGAATATTACTATGTAGGGCTATGCGAAGAAAATCCGGGCCTCGGGGAACCCCTTTCCCTTGAAAAGGCTCGACATTTTTCCAAGGAACGGTTACTTCTTCCTAAGGGCCCGTTATTTTTTACAAGGGCCTAAAACGCAAGCGGTTCTCTAAAGCAACCAGGCCCGGGGAAAACCCTTTCCTCGTTCTGGTTGAGCCTGTACAGAGTACATGTGCAGAAGAAAAGTAACTATTGTTTGAATATTTTTCTTTTGATTCGACTCAGTTTTTAAGTTGGCTTACTGGTAAATAATCCCTTTGAAAGTTTCTAAAGTGAAAAATACGTCCGATGGATTCCGACAAGCTTTTTAGTTAGTGTTTAATTAAAACCGATGCAAAACTCAACATCAAGTTTTTACAACGTTACTACCAACGTTTCGCATTATTAATGCATTTATTAGACATTACCCTAATCATTCTCGCTGTATTCGACTTAGCAACGTATTAACTCACACGTATTTGCAATAGTCTAGTGCAATTAGTTCTGAAGTATTTTAAAAGAAGTTACTACATCGTGAGTAGGTATATCCCTTGTTTAGTTAACGCTGCTATCAATATAAGCTTAGGTCACAAATTTAATTTACCTGCTTACGCCTCAAATAAGTATTTTTTTTAAATTGAGTCAACACAAAAAAGGTTATTACAGAGAACCACTCGACGTTTTTTTATGGTTACGTAGTTCCTTTGTTCATATTACTGGTCATTATCAATAATATGCATACTTATTAGCAGAGCTCTTTTTGTGGGAGCACGCGGGGGCTCGCAGTGCCCCCAAAAGGAAATTTGGAAAAATGTTTTAATTTGGTTTTTCCCTCAAAACACAATAACAAGGGGTGGATGGTTGGAGGGAGGGAGGAAGTACAAAAAATTATGGGCTTACAACTTTAGAGCATTAGCGTGCTCCCAAAAAAGAAGTAACAAAAAAAGGCTTACTTATTAGTGAATGTGATATCGAAATTCGTCTCATGGTATAGAATTTTTTCGCTTCAGATCATAAAAGAAGATAGCCAGGCTTCAAAAAATACGCACGTTACACCAAAGTTTATCAAAGTATTAGGTCTACCATGGGACTATCGCGTAGGTATACTTTAATGTACAAAAAATTGGCGCGAGAAAATGCCTTATGCTTGATATAAGCCATTGTAGCAAAACACAAAAGGTTCACGAACCTCGATCGTGAAGTGAAAAATATGATGAATGAACAGACTTTCTTTATTGAGCAATAATATGCCATTGACCGCTTCTATCAGGCATCGGAAACCATTTAACAAGTAATATCGAACCATGCGAAAAAAAATATACCAGCTGAACTTTATAGAAAGTAGAAACAAAATTTTGCGGAGCAAAGCGAATAGTGGTCAGACGATAGAACGCTTGCTTCTTTGTAATTGATTTCCTTAATTTGATAATGGTGATATGCTGGGAGTCCGCACCACAAAACGTATTTAGTCATCAACAAAAATAAATTAAAAAAAAAAAAATACACTAATAAATTTAAAACAGTTTTATCGTTTTTGCGTGCACATAAAAGTTAAACGAAAATAAATTCAAAGAGGTCTCCGCGTAAAAAATCCAAATGTCACGAAATAAATTATTTTTTATCAACGCCAATTCGAATTCGACGTTAAAATTTTCCGAAACACCGAAAAAAAAACCTCGGTTCGCATTAAAAATGAATAAATTGCAGTTAGTCGAATTAGATCACGTACGAGAATGGTAACGATGGATGTGTTCGCAAATGGCTAAAGGTGGAAGGAGAAAACACCGGTAAACGAAACACGAAACCGTGTTTTTATCTAGCTCGGTATTTTTTTTTCGTCCTTCCTTTTTTTTCAGTATTTAATGAAAAGACAAATGAGCGAAACACAAAAATCGGTTCAACGGTTAAAATATTTTATGCCCGAAAACAGCGGTCAACATTTTGTCATTTGACGCCAGCCAAAGTTGGAAAACAATCGTTAGTTGTTAGCGAAGGGTACTTTATTTTGCTTCGATTTGGAAAGCTTTTTTTTTTCATCGTACCGAGGAAAAAATTAATCACTCTTCGCTTCTCATAATTTACAATGCGATGTATATAACCTGCCCAGGTATATAATATATTATACCAATATCAATAATATGATTTGAGAATCTTATTTATGCATTTACGGATTTCGGGTTCGAACACCGTTCAAAAGTAATGTCACGCCAAAAGTACCCCGCTTAGTAAGACACCCACATCCATTCATAGATTGCCGTGTTTCAGTTTGGATCGCATGTTCAGTTCTGTCAAACCGTCAACAGCTCTTAAATGAATCTCTTCGTTAGAGAAAATACGCTACCGTTGAATTCCATTGAGGCTAGAGCGCGATTTTATCCTATCTTTGAATAAATTTTCTCTTTTTCGTGTCACGAAAAATGAAATACTCCATTTTACGTAATCTCTAACCTCGTACTTCTTATCCAGTCTGATTATGATCTAATTAATCAGTTAACTATTATTCGCTATGTTGATTTAATTTATTTACCTGGCGAAGTTACAAATTACTAATGAGAACGTCGTCACTTAATTTTTATTGAAAATTTTCACGAATATTTTTCTAAATCGCAGTTGTTTTCAATTGCAAAAATTGGTTATACAACCCACCATACCCGTAGCCCCGTCTTGACAATATGTTAATTTAAAAAATTGAAAAAGAGGAAAAAAAACTGCGCAAAATTATTTTAAATATTCACTGCGTAAATGTGGTTGAAAAATTTATTCAGAATAAAATGAGCGAATTTCTTGTAAATTTTTCTGATTGAAGTAAAAAAAAAACCTAAAATTTTTTGCCGCCCTTTGAAAAAGTGACACCCGGGGACTTATCCCCCTAGACTCCCCCTTGTTACGTCACTGGGTTTTACTAAATTTTAAACGGCTATTATAATATACTGAATGTAATGTTGTTACGTGTAAAATACCATTTCGAACAAATTTCTGAAAAAATTACACTTGTCCAAGAAATGATCGTAAGTGTACCATTTTTGGTTCGTAATTCCACGGCGATCCGCCCTTCGCCTATTTATTAAACCAAATTCGTAAAATTAGAATTCCCTCGCGCGAGCAAGCCACAAAAAAAACTTCCAGTAAACAATGAAATTAAAGCATTTCATTTCACAACAGGCTGATTAACTTCGACAAAAAATTCTAACACCGAGCACGTTTTGTTCAAATCATACACATAACCATTAAAAATAAAGCAGTAAAAAATTGAGCCCACGTAAGACAAAAAAAGGTCGTTCAAATCTTCCATAGCGATAAAAATTTCAACACTGCGCTAACACATTCATTTAGAAAAACGCGCGTAAAAAATGTTCGCAAACCGTTGTACGTCCGCAGTCGAATATGTGGCTGGAAATTATGCTTTTTTTGTCAAATAAATCCCTACATGGGTTCGCTAGCGAATCAATAAAGATTACGAGAATAAATCCATTTTCAATTCTTTGCTTACATTGATATTCCAAAATGTCTCTTTCGTCGAATGGTTTACTTTCTACTTGAAACACTTGTGAAATCCAACGTCACCGTAAAATAGTCGTAAGTAATCGACCTAACCTTAATATATGATGCCTTTTTTTCGAAATTATTTATTACGGTCATTAATAACTCAAATAAAAGAAAATGGCTTTTCGTTAAACTAAACGGTTTTCATTCTCTTATTCTTTTTTATAACTCGCTGTGCTACCAGACATAATCCAAATCTGATATTCTTTCCAGTTTTCCCCTTTTTCATTAAGAAAACATGAAAGCTTGTTCTAATCTCAAAGGTAATTCGTTAGATGATGTAGAAACCGCAACCTTTGTCATTTTTTTTCACCAGGCAAGATTAACTCTCAAAAGGATAAATTGATATCTGCGCGAGAAAAAAGTAGAGATTAAATTTCTTAACGAATCGCACGAATATCATTCTTGATTCTTTTTTTTTCACGCGAAATCAAAAACGCATGCACGTGGATGAATACAGTCAAGTATCAAATTAATACTTATGGTGGATACATTTTACTGACATCAGGTAAAAACATGAAAATATTCAAATCAATACACGTGCACGATTTATTTGCGACGCGCTGTAGAAATTCCACAAAACAAGGTCGCTCTTTTTTCTGTCCCTGAATAATTGTGAAGTCTCTCGTTCGGTCGAAATTAAATAAAGTCGAATACGAGTATACACACTTATATGAACTACATATTTCTCGCTAATTTTTACAAATAAAATACCAATCTTAGAAAAATTTCAGAAATTTCGTCGCAAAAAATAAATTATTGCTATCGTGTTACGTGTACGAGTATAGTGAAAACTAATCTTCATTAAAATTGACGGATGAAAAAAATTAACAATTTACATACTTTAAAGCAATGTATCGAGCAGACAATTTGGTGTTATGGCCTATTAAAGGTTTTAATGTTGTTAAACTGCTTTATATCCTGTCGGTTACACTCGCGAAGAGAATTTAGCTGGTTTGGCATTCGTCCAACGTTTTACCGCAGGATTCAAATTGAAAGCTTTTAAAGCAAGCAAAAATCTTGGAAAAGATTTTTTTCAAACTAATAATACCGTTTATTACATCTATGAAACAAGTTTTACTTAGTGCCAATCAATGCAACGAGGCTATTTTAACTTTCGTGCACCAATCGAGAGTTTTTCGGTTAATAAAATTTAACAGCGATAATCCGCTTTAAATTTTGAAGTAGTTCGTTTTTCACATAAGCATGGATTTTCTTTCAATTTTAATTTTAGCCCTAAGTGGATTTTCTAAAATTTAGTTATTCTATAATTTTACGAAATTAAAATTACGATTTGATAATTTAAGAAATTTTATGAAGTTCATAAACACAGTTTTTGAAATTTTGAATTACTTTTATTGTACCGAAATTTTTAAATCAGAAAATTTTGATATAATTCAGATAGGCAAAATTACATACATCTCACAAGGGAACCTTCCCCGGTCGCACTCTCAGAATTCGATGAAACTTGGTAGGATCGAAGTTCACTTTAAAAAAACAACCTCAAAGCCAAGTTTTTAGCTGCTGAATTTCACTATTTGATTTTTTACGAATTTTTGAATTTTGAATTTCTAGCTGCACCAAGAGTTGGTTTTTTACCAATACCTGGCCAATCGTTGATCCTATCGAAATTCTGAAAGCACTTGAACGGTAGTAAATTTAATTTCCTACAAGTTAGGTCGCTACATATTTTTTTGTAGCATGCTTCGTTCTTGAGTTATTGAGCAAAAACTTCATATTCCGATAAAGCGCGATGCCTACTCGCTACCGCGTAAGTTACGTGCCAATTTGCGTCTTGTGTAGTTGGACCGTGTTCGATAAGTTTTTGCTCGATAACTCGAAAACGAAGAATGCCACGAAATAAAATATACATATAAACTTGTGGGGAATTAAATTCTCTGTCGTTAACCTATTTCCAAAATTTCGATAGGATCGATGACTAGCCAAGTATTGACAAAAAGACAATTCTGGGTGAAGCTGGAAATTCGAAATTCAAAAATTCGTAAAAAATCGACTTATGAAATTCAGCATCTGAAAACGTGGCTTCGAGGTTACTCTGAAGTGAACTTTGATCCTGCCAAGTTTCATGGAGATCTGAGAGTGTGACCTGGGAAGGCTCCCTTGTCAGTACACTTTTACTCCAATATACCTCAAAAATGAATTTTTAAAATTATTTGGTTTTTATTACAAAAAGAATATTTTTTTACAATTTTCATGAATTTAGTATTCATATCACTCTTACATAATATTTTAATTCCACGTTTATGTACTTCTCAATTCAACATTAAAACGAACTTCGCGATGAAGAAGCAGCAAGCTACGCCGATGCTTTAATTTTCTCAATGCTATCCAATTCGAAATAAATATGAGAAAAGTTACTGAGAAAATTTGAAATTTATGCAAACAACTTTTTAGCACACTGTACGATTGGATAAATACACTTTGAAAATATGATGCACAGCTTGTGTACAAGGAACCACCCACCAATCGCTTACAACAAATTAAACTTGAACTATCCTTTTAACTACCAAAGAAAGTTAATAATTCAGCATAACCTTCGGCTACATACAGATAATATTAATAAGAAAAAAATTTACGTGAAACTATAGCCTTATAGCTCGGTTAACTGTGCAAATTAAATTACTCTGCGATTAAGGCCGTCCAAAACCGGTAAAGTTATTTCGGTCACGATTAACTGTACAACTGTTATGTATACTTAAAACTTCAACTAATTCATGGTTTCTAGATAAATAGAATCTCCTCCGCTGTACTGAAGAGTTCTATACGCATGAACAAATTCTCATTGCTTTGGATATACTACACAACTTGCCAAAACAAAACTTCCACTGACAAAGGTTCAAACAAAAATGGTTCGAGAATAAAATTTCATTATTGCTATTACATAGGAAATTACCATGCGCTGAAAGCCCATTTAAACCATACTTGTCGAGATTTTAGTCCCAAATATCAATTGGAATCACCAAAATTACCCGTCAAATAATTAAATCCTATTTGGTGGTTTTTTACGTGTATTATCAAGATTTCAATATTCGATTAGCCGCCACTTAATCAATTTTGTACAAAATAATTTACTTTTAAGTCTGACATGATACATCACTGTCTAGTATCTAGCTGTCTACATATAAGTATACCGTTTGATTTTATGGGGATTACCAAATGCATTTTAATTTCCCTGGTGCAATGACAATCTTCATTTTCTTGACCAAGAGATTTACGATTTCTATTTCTAATCGATTTAATGGAACTATTGTTTTACACAACGTTTAGCAAAACCTTCACAGCTTATTTTCCACCGAACTTAATAAATTCTTTTTGACACTATTTCCTCGTCTTACGTTTTCACGAAGAGCCAAACGATTACACGACATCGATATGCCTTATAGTATATGAAATTTAATAACTATACGAAAAGACACCATGTCGTTTCCAACAAAATATCACTATACACCGGATTTAAAGTTGGAGTGTGGCCGAGGTTTTTCTTTTTGGACAAGTTAAATTGAAAAATTCAATTTCACCGCGCGTTTTTCTTACCAACGCCTACCGTGAGATGGCAATATCGCGTGAAATTTGTTTTAAATAGAAACTTCATTTTCGATGATAAGGATTTAACAGATTGAGGTTGACCGCCGCAACATGGGTAACATATATGTGTAATTGTTTGCGTTGGTATTGTTTTAATTAAAATGATAATTTATCGTGAAAACTTCATTATCTGCTGAGTACTGAACAAGATAATGAAATCTAGTTTGATTTTACGTCACAAAAATATTCAGTAATAGATAACGCATGAACGAGAAACTTTAATTATATCGAGTACACTTGAAAGTATAATACAAGCACGTATACATATGGAAACCAACAACTTGAAGGGTTGAAAATTTGTAACTCCCTATTACCGGAAAACGATTTACGTATCTACATTTACATGACAGTTTATACCAAAGTCAATTACAAATCATTAATTAAGATCAGTAATAGAAATTTTTTTCATTGCTATATAATGCATAAAATTACAATACCATGTCTTGTTATTTTCTTCATGCAAAAATTAGCAATTAAGCAGATACATACAAAAAAAAACAACCTCTTGATTTGTTAATAACATTACATAAAAAATGAAATACCAGAAGCAAGCTATTACGCATAAATTTCTCAGCTTTGTTTTTTTTCTCTCATTCGATGAACATTTTTTTCTAGTACGGAAAGTCAGTCTTAAGAAATACGCTATAAAAATTTATTCTTACCTACTGAAATTTTCACGATGAAGATGCTAAACGTTAAATATTAATTAATTTGCAGATGATTTATGTTTAAGTTGAAAATTAGTTCTTTTTCTTTCCATTTTTTCTCGACTTTAAAATTTACATAATTGAACCTTCCTCAAATTGTTTATTTTTATCTTCAAAATTTCAACGGGTAAAATAAATTTACATCGGAAATTAATCACAATTGCCCTAAAATTGTTATGCGGAGTGAGAAAAAAAGAGAAATAGAATTTTTTAACTTTCAAGGAATTTTGAAGGAAATTTCACGCTCAAAAGGTGTTTACTTTTTCTCTAAAGGCGTCTGCCGAAGAATTAAAGAAAGTTTGAGAAATTCCAAGTTTCATTTTACTACACGTTGACCATTTATTTTTCAAAATTATTTAAATTTTTGTACAGATTTATAGAACGTTTATGAAGATGTGCATATCGTGGTAAACTAACTAATTCAGTAGCATGACTCCGTTTTTGGTAATTTTGCCTGCTTCATAAAGGAAGTCGAGTTTACTCTTATTCGTTTGTGTCTGTTTTATTGAAAAAATATTCTAAAATGATCATTGGGTGGGGTAATGAAACGATATTCCATGTGCCATCAGTTCCTAGTCCAAATTTTTATTATTCATTGGTACCATTTTTCTTTCTAGTTATACTCGAACATAGTGATAAGGAGCGAAGTCGTAAAAATTTTTAAAAAGTACTTTTCAATCGATCTCCAAGCATTTGTGTTCTTTCTTTACAAGATTGTTATTTGTTCCAACAAAGCTAAAGAAAGTAGTTTGGTTACAAAATTAACTACAATATTGGATGCACAAAAAACATATAATTAATTGCGTATACTTATCTATGAATGTGAAATTCGCAACAATTTCGTACTAATTTGGCAATAATACCGAATACAGGTAAATACATCGTTTCAATTTATCCTAAAAAACATTAACGAACTCTCATTTGAGCAAACTTTTACCAAAATAAACACTCATAATCGAAATTTAATTCAAAACCGCAATCCGTAATTTATCACAGAGCCGGCTAGAGTAGTTTCATTCTTTAGTTCGTTCAACCTACTATAGCGCTGTTGAATTGGCATATAGCCAGCGTAATGCTTCCGTTTCCACTTTGCGTATAATCTTAACAGCAATTGTATATTATTTATAAATTACAAAGATAATGAATTGAATTTTCGGCTGCCAGCAACAAAACTCCATTGAATTAAGTACAAAGTTTATTCATTCCAATAAAACCACGCTCCTTACGGGTATATTATGAAAATTTTTCTCACAGCTTATTTGCATTCTCTTAAAAAGCAATAATAATTCAATTTTTAATTTTCTGTATCCAAAATTCCTATTTATTTTCAAACTTTCATAAATCAATATTAAGCACGACAAGAATTCTCGTCCCTACACTCTCTTTCATAATCATTTAGTAAAGAAACATGAAATATGTTAATAGAATTGCATACTCAAAACGCCGTAAAAACACAGTTGAATGAATAAATATGCATCATGAAGGTGATTCAATTTCTTGCCACTGAATTGAATTATTTATCTAAATTACACGATTGTGCTTCGTATTTTTTTCAATGTGGCAAGTAGGTGAAACAGATGCTACATTTATTCACATAAAATTGTATTTCAAACGTCTGATGACTTATCACTGGAATAGAGCATAACAAAAAGAATAAAGAAATGTGTAAGAAATAATGAAAAAAATATTAACGCTAAGTTAGCGTGAATGCTATCACATAAAAATTCACCACAAAAACGTTCCCTTCTAATGTAACATTTCCTACTAATATTCTTAACATTCGTGCGAGTCACAAATGGAGAACCTAAAACCGATAAAACGTAGGTAACCTGAAGAAACCGTCTAACAAGTTTTTACGAGTACTGTTAACGCATTCGATTTGCAGTTACGATTCTCACCATCTTACGTTTTTTAATTTGTTGAGGTACGGTTACGTTCTGCTGTATACTACTCGAGGCATTATGGAGGGAAATGATTTTTTAAAGACTGTACATTTCGAGGGTACTCTAACAACGAGAGATTTGTTAACAACCGAAAAAAAAATCGTATTTAAATCTAAGCAACCAGATCCATTTCAGGATAAAGAACTTGAGTAGTAATTTATCTTTTCGCCAAATTAATAAACCTTAATTACTACATTATTACGTAGCATTTATTCACGAACAATATTTAATTTCAGTACATATAACAGAAGACCAAGTTAACAATTTTTCTCCGTGATATTCCCGCAAGTAAAAAGTTAATTCGTTAGTTTTCAAATACAATCCATAACATGCAAGCTTTCTCTTGTACCGTAATCTTGGAAAATTCTATTTTGCGCTCATCAACAAACATACTAGTACTGAAAATATAATTTTTATGGTAAAACAAAAAAATAATTGAACGACTCAACCAATTTAAAGTTTCAATTAACAACCATTCAATTAGTTTCTTCACTTTTTGATTTTTTGTTGTACATTAATTTTACCAATAAAATTTTAATATTTATCATCTACGTATAATTTTTTGATTATTTTTACACTTGGAACGCCTATTTCAACAATAACAACAATAACAAATCTTTACTTTTTGACGCCCGCCCTCGGGCCCTAAGCGGCTCGAAAAATATTTATCAATTTTTTAACCAATTTTAAACTGATAATTCTATAAATTGACATATTATTTTAAAAATAAAAACAAAATGTACCTTTTCGTGGCATGTGAAAAATCTGCCATTTGAATTTCGAAACGTAAACGGTCGAAGTCAAAGTCTCGACAATTTAATTCGAATTAGTAAAAATTCAAACTTTTTAAATCTGCAACGGACACATCGTTAACGGTTTCGAATAAAAATTTAATTAAAATTTCGTTTAAATATTTGGACGTTATTTCATTTTACATAAATATTATACAAATTGATTCACATTTCCCTTCGCAAATTTTTAATAATTAATAAACATCACGAAATTGATGTTGTTTGCTCAACACATACTAATATTCAAAAGGGGCACTAACGACGAAATTTCAAAACTACCTCGAGATGTTAATAAAGCATAAAACCTGCACCTGCTTAATTAGGTGGAATACTTGACCTTTAGGCGTACAAGTCAGATGTAAAAATTTCAGTCAACTTGATATCAAGTATGCAGAGTTGACTGCTCCACCAGACAATGCTCGTAAAATTGTAACTTTTCATCGAGAAAACATCTGGAGGCGATTTGAACTTACAAATGAAGTCGCAAAAGGTGAAAATTGTTTTGTGTAATTTGCGTATTGCTTCAGTCAAGCAATTTGAATATTTAAACTAAACCAAATATTCATTATTAAACCACCGTCATTACTCATTAGTTAAATTTTGAGAAAAGTGTACAACCATATTGAACGTAGTCGGAATATACGTTTGTAATATTTCAGATTTTTGTTTTCTTTTATATTCCAAGCATTTCATCGTTATGGTTGCGTTAGCCAATTCTGCGCTATTTACTTCGACCCAATTTTGGCAATCTTACCGGCGAGATTTTTCATTGATCAAATTGTATGAAGAAAGTAAAGGACATAGATTTACGATCAGTTAGTACCTTTTTAGAGAAAAACTAAAACTGGTAACAATGCAATCGATTTTTCTATGTTATTCGACCGCAATGCTACATTTTTGTACAATAGTAAACTTGCCTTATTAAGGAACTTTTTTTTTCATATTTAAAATCTAGTTCATGAACTCAGCCACGTAAAAAGTATTTAAATAAAGATAGGTATTCGCAATATTAACGTTTTATTATATTATTCAAACAAACCCACAAATACCAAAACTGTGTCGGCAATTTCACGTACAAGCCGAAAAAACCCTTATTTTACATAAGTTAATAACAAGATCCATTTTTCAGCTCGTTAGCGAAATGCTCGTTTGGCCGCAAAGCTAAAAATAAAGTATCCCCGTTATTTGTTGTATTTCCTTCGCAATATGGTGTTCGTGATTTCAGCAATTCTGGAGACTGCTTTTATTGGTCCCGAGTGAGCAATATTTTAGTGACTCGGATGATCCGTGCAAACCCATACAACGCCGATTTCGGTCTTACTCGCGTTAAAACTCATTCGTGACCTGTGTATATCGTCTTTTGTAATCCATTTGTATCTATACCGTTCTTCAATTCCCTTGCCTTTATATTAGAAATTCAACGAAGGATTTACTTGTTGCTGGTTAACCTCTTAGGTGAGCGTAACAAAAAAGGGAACATGGAAAATATAAATTTTCAGAAATTTCAATCACCCGTTGTACCGAAGTGCGCTTATAATTTGCGTACTTTGGATGATTTGTTTTTCCATAGTTGTGTATCGAGTAGCGTTAAGTACTTGATTTACCCTGACACACCACGAACGAATGCTTGGTACAACATGATTATCCATGGAGCTCAACACTGAGATATTTACACCTTAGATTTGAGCTTATTTTGAAACAAACTTCGATTCTGCCAAGTTTCATTGAATTCTAAGAGTGTGAGCTTTCATTTACATTACTAATTGATTTTAAAGTTCTGCGAATAAAGTGAACCATCCACTGTTGTCATAAAAACTGGTTTCGAATCCAAACAAATATTTCATTTTTAAATTTCTAATTATAGATTTATAGAAACATCAATGAGAATCAACTTATCGGTTATCGCGTACCAAATAATGCTTGAAGACTTTCAAAGGTTGAAGCGTACGTAGGCTCATATGAAACTATGAACAATTGAAAATTTAAAAACTTAAAAAAATCTCGAACTGCATTAATGTCACGTGCTAACATACATACAACACATTAAAAAAGAGTATACGAGTACTGCTAAGATGAAACTTCCAAGTTGAAAATTTATCCGAACATTTCTTGCAAAAACTTTCCGTATACATCATACAGATTTATTGCAAAAGGAAAACGTTAAAAGAAAACTCTGACGTTATACACCAAAAAAGTATGATTTTTATATCTGGTCTTTGTTTCGTTTAAGCATAAAACAGAGTAAAAAAAGAAAAAAGCAAATAAAAAGAGAACCCAAAAAAAACTAGGATACGATAGAAGCGATTTGAAAATTTTTCTAAGCAT
Organism: Maconellicoccus hirsutus; assembly: GCA_003261595.1. Lineage (NCBI taxonomy): Eukaryota > Metazoa > Arthropoda > Insecta > Hemiptera > Pseudococcidae > Maconellicoccus > Maconellicoccus hirsutus. The sequence goes on along the minus strand of QBDW01000123.1, from coordinate 141,722 downwards.
CATATTGCATTAAATTATTTATACGCAAATAAAATAATCGTAAAAAAAAGTATGTTAGGCTTTATCGCGCATTGCATGTACCGACAAGAGGCGGCAGGTGCAGGGGTGAGATTGAAAACTACTAAGTACACGTTCAGTTTCTGAAATACGCTTTCTAGTTTGTACTTCGCCATGTACTGCACGCTGCCAGCAACGTTTCGTATCGAGTTCGATGAAAAATACGGCGAAACATTATGCAATTTCATTAACACGAAAAAACGCTTTTTTATAATAACAAAGATCAACACGCTCCTCGAGTTTTTATAAAAAGGCTAAAAAAGTTAAGCTTCCATGCAAATGTCAAAAAATTTAAATTTCATAAACTAATGTTAATTCTTTCATGTCCTCAAAAATTCGAGTTGAATACTCACAAATAGAAATTAAAATCGTAGCACAAGTAAATAGGTGGCTACTCGGCCAAGATACCTACGAGCTAAATACATTAACAAAATTATATGATTAGTCGTAAAACGAAAATGCTCTAAAGACGAAACTAGAAGATATAACACCGAATAAAAATGAGTTGACCTATTCACGAGAAGTTTTTCGACGAATGTTCTTACGGTGTAATTAACAAGAAAGACCCGTTATTTAGGGAGTTAACAAAAATCTGCACTTAGCCCAGCGTTATATAAAGTTCGTTAATATGACACAGCAGCTCTTCCTGTTAACCGAAATGACTAATGGAACTAATGCGAAAAGTTCAACTAGTCTTCTGCATACGGTCAGTCATTAAAATTCGCTCCTATGTATAATATCGTGAAATATCGGCACTCCCACTATTTTACAAAATACGTGCGTTATGTGTTTTTGAAATTTATCATAGCAAACATATAAAGTTTTAATTTTATTATTTCAGGTAACAAGTTTTCCAACAAGGTACAACCCTTTTGTCCATTTGACCTTCATCGTAACTTTTTTAATGTAAAGTTCCAAATTTTCGTATTAATTTATTGATGAACAGGTTAAAGGACATTTTTTTAAATTTAATTTTACGAGGTAAATAATTTCACCGAACGCTGAAATTTTGAAAATTTCAATCTTGTAACGTTCCATTTCCATCAAATTACTGTAATGATTAAAATTCTTTTGAAATCAAATTTTTGAAAAATGCCATTTTAGTTTTTTCACACTGTTTTTTGGAAAATAATATATCCAGGTAAATGGATTCCAGATGAAAATTTGTAAAAGAGAAATGCCTGACTAAAGGAAAATTTCTCTATACCAATCTAATTTTCGTCACAAAAACAAATTGTATCATGAAGGTTATAGCAAATTTTATCACTATCAAGAAATTTCGCTTCACGAATATCGAATGGACCTGTTGTCGATTTTTAATAAATCTCTAGACCACTTCAGTGAAATTTTAAAATCAATTTCGTACATTCAAAATTAGCAAAAATCATGTTATAAATTAAGGAAAATATTAAAAGAACGCGATTAAATCGAGTATAATTCGAAAAAATTTCAATTTGAACCAATAGGTGAAAATTAAATTGTTCAGTCAAAGTACATTAATTTTATTGCAGTTATTGAAATGTAGAAAACACACTATGATCGAAATAAAAATTATTTACGAAGCTTTACTGCAGTTTTTATGCATTACTACAGAATAAGTTCAATTTTATTAGTTTTATGCAACGCACAAAAATAAAATTTATTCATTCTCTAAATAATTTTTATGATCTTTGGATTTACATGTTAAGTACCTTAACAGAAACACAATACGAAACTGAATTCCAGCTACGCGATATCATCAATTCTAAATTTTTACAGAAAGTTTTGCGTAAAACCGGTTACAGTTTTTTTTTTCTTTTTGAAATAAATAAAATTATAGAACGCTTTTTGTACGACGTCATTCAGTTAAATCGTAAGGTTCACAAAATACGTTCCTTATTTTGAATTTGTACTTTCAACATCACAAAAATTATCAAAACTTTTCACGGCGCAAAAGATTTAGATGATTCAAAAGTAAAAGCAAACCCCTCAAGGCCTATACGTTATTTTTATGATATGCGTGGTACTAGCAAGTTAAATTATGACAAATATCTAAATGCTGCCCTACGTGAAAGTCCACGTATAATGTAAAAAGAAAATAGAAAATTTTTCGATTCCTTGATTCTTTCTTTCAGATAATTCACAAAGTCGTAAATTTCAATTTACAGTAGCAATAAGCACGAATACACATATTTTTTCAGAGACATAAATGTTTATCGTCTTTAATAATTTTACCTCTTTTATATTTCGTAACATCTCATTTATATACAAAAATCTTTAAGTTCGATATTATCAAATTGACCGAGAAAAGAGATACACAAAAAGAAGCCTACCGACACAGTAAAAACCTCCAACTCAGCTAACCACTTAAGGAAAGTTTTTAAATAAGTTAACTTGATTGTTGCGGTATTACGTGCCTTTTTTATTGCAACACAATCAAACGAAAGAACGCGCGTTTCTACAGCATAGGTTATTTAAACACAAAATGTATTCGACTATTTGAGTTTAAGATGTAATGCAAACAATAATTGTACGTGGAATGTAAACAAAATGGAATAAGTTTAAAGATACACGGGGTGTTTAATGTGAAAGAACGTTTTCTCGTGCGAAATAGAACGTTTTTATGGCGAATTGTACGTACATATAAATACATAGGCCCACAGTGATAAGAATTTTACATTTATATTATTTTGTCGCCTAAATAATACAATTATTTGAATACATGTACGAGTATACACCAACCTATGAAAAGCACATATTCATGAGGCTTGGTTCAAATTATAATGTGGCATGTTTTCCACAACTTTAAGATTGCAAATAGTTTCAGGCGGAAAATGATTCTCGAAATTTTAATTTCGACATTTAAAATAATTATTATACGTTTTTTGAGGGTTTTACGTACATGAACGGAGCAGGAAACCAATTTTTAAAATATCATATTAACTTCTGTTCTATCATTCAAAGGTGAAGAATTCACGATCCATGAAAATTCGCAATAACAAGCAAAAATATTTTTTATTCAATTTACAAAGAGCATAATTCAAAATATCTATGTAATTCATCGAAAATCAATATAATTCAGATGATTTGAATTAAACTGCTTCAATAACGCAGTGATAATCAATTTTAAAATATATACGTTCGTATTGCGAGCAACTAGAGCAGCACATATTGATGTATCTTTAATTCTCCTTCAAAATTTTACATCAGAATAATCCCAATGTTGAAAAAAATTATTCACCTAATTTCCTACGAAACTAATTTTTAATGTTTTTTGTTCGCAGGTGAGTTCAATTTATAGCAACAACATACGAATACATGCAAAATATTCCAGCAGGTAAGCACGTTTCACCAAATTGAAATAAAAACATCAATCTATACGTTGTGTCGAAACAGAGTCCAAACACCATGAAAAATAACAACGAATTCGCTTTATCGAAGTTACCGTTTATATAAAAAGGCATATGTTCACGAAACATTTTTAAACGGCTGAAATATCGTATAAAGTAGTTCAATTTCAATATTATTTGTAATAAAAGAAATTTGCTTTCAAGGAGAAAAAACCTTTATTAAAATCCGATTACTTTTGCCGGATTTAACTTCGAAGTGTTTATTCAAGAAGTCATATCAATATCGTAAATTGAAATTAGTTATAATTTTTTTTTGTTGAAATATTCGCTGCCTATTAACTTAGGCATATTGAGTGGCTATTCAATTACATGATATGATTTTCTACTTTTTACCCTAATACCGACAGTTCCATAAAGAGCCATTGAATTTAAAGGAAATATATTTGAAAATGTAAGCGTATCTATCGTTGAACGTAAAATTATTAAAATTAAATTCGCAAATACCAAACAACGCAACGTTAGTATCATCTTGCTAATCATTGAAACGATCTATTATACATCAAAGATGAATATTTAATAAGTTTAAAACACGATTTAGCTATTTACCCTTATTTTCTGAACGAGGCGCTACATTTTTACATTTTCCTTCTGTCTAATTTTAAAATAATTCTCACATTCAAATTGTCTATGCGTATAGTCAAACAGTGTCTGAAAAATGTTCAAATTTTCGAAAGCTTTTAGAATGAAAAAAATTCGGTACCTATTCGGAAAATGTCAACATAGTTACGAAAAATTCTCGTTTTTCTTTGTACGTGCTCGTAAATATACAATTGAGATTATTTCCTTTATTTAGATTAACAAAAAATAGCTTCGGAATTCGAACCGGTTTTTAGAAAATTTCCACAACTGATTAGTTAGTGACTGCAGAAAATGTTTTTAAATTTAAAAAAATTCGAAAGAGTATCTAAAATGTTAAATTGATCAATCTAATTTATTCGAATATTATAACGAGAAATTTTCCAAAATGAACTCAAACAGATTCAAATCAGAAAGAAAATTTTAAACAAACATCAATCTGCAATTTTTGTTAAATATTGTAGCATGAATTATCTTTTGTGAATATATTTCAAATTAACCAGAAAAAAAAGGAAAAATTACGCTACCCACCATACAATCCTTCTCCTTCATAACAAAAACAAATAATTTTATCTCAATATTTCGAGAACTAACATCAAAGAAAATAATCAGCCGCTGATTTTTTTTCTTATTTAATATTTTACAAGCTGTAACGAACTAATTAAATTAAAACAAGCGCTCCGAGATTATACTCGAAATCTCAGTTTAAAACCAAGTATCGCAAAATTGTCGAAAACTGAAGAATTTTAAACCATGAGCTTTGTATTGAGTAAACAAATTAGCAAACGTTGAAATCCTATTATTATAAATTCACCTTAAGGCTTTTACCTGCTCGATGATAACAAATTAACAATGATCAAATTACGGGTACATGACACCACGAACGAGTGAGAAAATTTATTCTAATTGTAAGATCCAAAGATCTCGTATCATTTTTTAAATCATCATGACTTATCGATAAAATATATCACAGAGTATTTTTAGAAAAAGACGAATAAAATAATTCAAAGTATACATTATTACTACTTGTATCTTTGGAAGTAAAATATCGGTAAGGTTCACCTCGTCGATTTGTTTCTTTAACAAACAGAAATTATAAGTTTACCTCGTGAATTGATTTTCGCTTCTTACGTAATTATACGATCATGATAAACAATCGACTCTTTGTCATTTTAAGCGTCTGTTATGTGTGTTTTTGATCATTAAAATTACTATTTTCAAAATCATTGCATAAAAAAAAGTCATAAGCTGGATTTTTTTTTCAGGATAAACCTGGAAAAGCGTTTCTTAAACATTCAACGTCAAAGAGCACGTTACATTTTTACCTATTATTTTTTCAATCATAAAGTTGACTTTCTGACGCAAACAATAACTCATTTACTGTACTTCGTAGGATAGTGATAAACTCGAGCACTCAATTTATTCAATATACTTTTCGATGGACATCGCGAAACATGTTTTTTCCATTAACTATGACAACTTTGGACATAGATTTTTAACGATAATATCGCAGTCATTTTTTTCCTTAAATGTGTGCTTCCAAATATAAAATACAAATGATTAACATTTGTTGGTGAAGATATCGGATTATAAACGAAACATGGCCTACATTAAATATCTTTGTTCATCATTTTAATCTAAAAAAAAAAGAGGCACATTCTCCCTACATGAATCACATAGTCACATCATTTAGATTCTCACTCTTTCTGGCACTTTATACATAACGTACAATTACCATTGAATTCATAATTGGTTGAAATGCAATATTCTTACAGCAAAGGCCAAAAAATACTTATACTACATGCATAGAAATTGAAAATTATACGATATTGAGATTTATGCAAAGAATATTAAATGATGCGAGAGAACATTTATATCATGCGAGTCACTGTTACATTATTATATCGGTATTCGAGTAAAAAAATATGAAATATCTATCAACAAAGAATCTTTGGTTCTTTTCTTTTAAATATTTCACGATTATTTTCTTACCCTTTACAACCCATTCAAATTAGAAACAGAACATTTCATTCATACGGTGCTCAAAATAGATTTGAATAACGGTAGACATTCAAAGCTTTGGTGAGGAGGAAGAGAGGAAAATGGCCAATAATTGAAAAATCCTACACATAAGTTGAAATGTAAAATTTCATGATCATCGGTAATGTGAAAAATTCCAAGTTTATTTTTTAGGTATATTTAGACGTTTGCGGAGCCACGTATGATTTGATAATTAAAAAAAAAATGAAGTCATTTCAATGAAACTTGAAAAACTCAATAACATTTTACTTGTGCTAATAACTCGTCATAAGCCATCACAACATGAGATATTTTGACATAGCTAATTCCATTAACTCAAATCACATACATGAACAAAAAAATAAATATTTTTGCGTTATTAGATTGGTGGAAACTTGACCTGACAAGTCGAATAACCATGTCTTCAGGGGGATATTTTCTTTCAATAGTGTTCCGCTATCTTCAACAGTGTCCCGATGCAAACTCGAGTCAAAAATTGAATTTCAACCGTTCGTAAATTATTGAAAAGTTCTTTAAAACTGTACTAAACGTGAATGCTTTTGTCCACCCATCTTCGCTCTTTTGGCATTCATGATTGCTTGTTTTTATTATGTAAATTTCATATCGCTCGGCAATCGATTTCATTTCTCTTTTTCATCTTCTTTCTTTTATACAAGAGAGGTCTGTTTTTCTGTTCACGTACTGAACTCATTGGCGCCATTCCAGAAAATCTAATATATATTTACATGTTTACACTCGTGCTTTTCCGAGCGATCATATCGATACAGAATTTCCTCGCTAGGTGCCAATCACCAGCTTCGTAAAATACTGGTCAATTTTTCAAACGCTGTCGTATAGTTCTTTATTCCGCTTCAAAACAACTAAACCCATATATTTATCAGATACTGCATGATTTTCAAAAAATGAAGAAATCTCCAATCTATGTATTTGGGAACTTAGCTACAGCCCAGTTGCTAAATGTATCCAGCTACCTACTACTTCTCTATGGCAACACAGTTCTACAGACAAAAGAGGTGCTCGTCCATTGATGTAGTGTATAACCGTACATTAAAAGCTGCATATTCTAACGTACTAAAACGAAAGAAAAATTACCTTAAAAAGCCTTTTAATTATGCAAATTACTTTACGCCGAAATTCAGGGTAATTCACACCCAACAAGATAAAAAAGTAAACTAGGTAAAGTATTAAATGTGAAAAATATTTTAAAGCCTTTTTCTTCATTCATCGTTTACAGTATGTTAGCAAACGAATAAAGAGAATAATGGTTTGAAATATATTTTCTAAAAGCAGAAAACGCTCGACGAATGGCGAAAGAAGATGAAATTTGCGAGTATATTTTTAAATCCTTCACCTTAGTCGTGGCATTCGATTATTTTCAATTTTCAGTCGTTTTTTTCACTTTTTTCTTAATACATTTCTTTTTGACTTTTTTTCTACATTTCACTACGTCGGCAGATATCGCATGCTCTTGAATTATTTGACCTTTTTAGCGCAAAAATATCATATTTTCATGAAATCCAGTGAGTAAGAATTCACGTGTGAAATAAAGCAGAGAATTCCGATCACATGACGAATTTGCCGTTTGCATTCCTTTTTTCTCTTTTTTAACTAAAAACGTTTTACAAAAATTTTAACCTCGAGAACATTACGAAGCGATGGAAGCGAAGTATATTATTTTCGGTCAAATAAATTTTTACAAGCCAAATTTACCAAATTTTTTTGGAAAATTTTCAAACCATGTTCAACTATCTTGAAACTACGTAGTATGTAATTTTGTATTCTTTACGTTGATATATGGGGTGGTAAAAAAATAACAATTCATTTCGCTTAGTATCAAGAATATCGAGTATCCTTTGAAACATCGAGTCCAAATGAGTTATTACTCGTATAAACACCACGTACATATAATGTAATACGAGTATATCTGCTGCAATGTAAAAAAAGTACGGAAAGTTATGTAACCCTAGTACTACAGTTTATTTTTATTATTATTTTTTTTCTAGTTGGCACCGAGATGACATCTCTAAGCTACAGAAATGTAAAATTTCAATCGGTGCAGTATTCAGAAAATAAATTCCTAAAATCATGAATTTAATTTAACAAATTATAACTCGCTTAATAAAACACTCATTTTGACCAAAACAACTCCTGCAATATCTAGTTATGCAAAAACTATACCAATTAAAAACACCGTCGAAAATGGGCAAAGTAGTAAAAAAGAGGTACCGCCTTTACACACACCCTTGCTCGGTATACGTAATGAAAAACAAGACCAAGTTACGTTATCTAAGCGATGAGAATCACTGCTGTATATGGCAGCCGAAACGGCCCCATCTTTTCTTCTGTTTTAGCATATTGTATTCATGAAACAACTCAGCATCAATGTTCTCACACATGCATTTTACTACGGTTCGAAACACGACGGAAACCATGAATAATATAACTTATTTAGCTGTTATACAACAACTTCACGAGATCACTTCGTTCAATTTTTTTACACTCTCGCGTACAAATTATTTTTTCCTTATTCTAAAAATAATTTCTTTCCGTCTTATCATAAAATTTAAATATTTTTAGATGCCTCGAAACGGAACGGAAATTGAAACGATAAACCTGTGCGTAAAATTTACTGGTGTGCGTTTTCCCTCAGTTTTAATTATTTTTTTATTATAAGCTTAACTTTGGTTTCGATATACTTACTTCGATTCACAAATACATATACAATGTAAACTCACTTCGTTAAAATTTTCCTGATTATTTACAAGTTCAACGCGCCCTATTATTTTTTTTCTATCCTAAAAACAGAGGCTGAAGCTCGAGCGTTTAAATTACTTTTTTGTTTTCCTTTCTTTTTTCTCCCCTTCGTTTTCACAAACAAGAGAATTTTCCGGATTTAATTTTGCTCGTAATTTTTCTTTTCTTCTACTTCAGTTGTGTGAACAAAAAAAAAACAAACGGGGAAATTTACGTAACATTATGTTGCTGTGGTAGTTCGGAGAGAAATGAATGAATTTTGTTATATCATAGTTCGGCGATTTCTTGAAAATAGAAATTAAGTATTTATAACCATGTATAAATTTTTAATATTCCATAAGTTCCAAGAAACGTTTAGGTACACGATGATTATCACAAGGATAATTAAAAAATTTCCGTCAAAAAAAATAATAAATTCCTTGAACGTCTGACATTTTTGGTGAACTTCATTTTAGGTACACAATTACTTCACGAATTTCAAGTGAAGACGTGAAATCGTCCACATAATATCACCGAATGTATTTACTCAACGGTCAAGGAAATAGTCAATCGAGTATAGCGTTATTTTAATTGCACGAATTTTTCGCTTCCTCTAGGTATTATTTTTACTGCACGATTACAACATGGATACTCGAAGCATTTTATTTTCTTTCTAAAAAGATCCAACTTGACTAGCATTTTGAATTCTTCATTTCATAATTTGCTTTGATAAATTGAAAAGAAAGAAGATAAATTTGTTCTTTAAACCCGCAAATTTGTCCATTCACTCGTCGACTTTTCACAAAAACAAAATTGTACTTTTTTTGGGTTGTTTTCCACGTATAAAATACAAATATATTATGCATTCGAACATGGAAGTCTGTTTTAAATTATAACCAGCAAGAATCGACGTGACATTTTTTACTAATTTTGAAAAAGATTAACTTCCCGGTTAATTCAAAACCCTGATCATGTTTCTTTTTCCTATACACTCGAATTAGACATTTAAACCTATCATTTTGATTCTCTTTCTTGTTTTCTTAAAAGAAATCGCTTCCCACGTATTTTTCAAAATAAGTAATTTGTCAAAAGAGCATCTTTCTAGGTAATTATAAATTGAAACTTACACAATGACTGAACAGTGATCACGTCTAATCGAGCTAAATATTTATTACTGAAAATAAGTAAAAATAGAAAAACATAGAGACATGATTTTACAGGTACTAAATGAATTATTTATTTAATTAAAAAATAATTTTAACAAATCGATTTTTTTTGTTCTGATAAAAATTTCGCTACATTGTTTTTTTTTTTGTTGATTTTTCAAGTGAGCGTTACCTATAGAAATAAGTCTTGATAATGAGAAAGCCTCGTGTACTCATCAAAATTGCTAATTTCACTAAGGTACTTTTTCTATTTATTTGTTTTCTTCGCCTTTTTTCCACACGCCCCCTCCCACTCTTCAAATAATTAAGCGTTTTTTTGTAGCATTTAAATCATCATTAGATAGTTGGTCGCAGGTCACTTATCGCATCTTTTTAATTAAACTGTCACAAGCATTTGCGAAAATATTACACAGCGTTTAAAGTTGAACACAAAAAAGCCGTGAAATGTAATTTTTCAACCTTCGAAAGTTCGTTAATTTCATCAACCGGACGTTGAACCTCACCAAGTTACATGCAACATTTAAGATACACTTGTAGCTGAGCTAATTCGAGGAAAAAAATAAGCGAGTTATTGAAAGAATCACGCAAATATTCAATTATTAATTCTTATACGTTCACTATCCAAAGTCTTCAACGACTGTTTAAAAATTTTATACCAATTTATCCGACTACAAAAATGAACAGAGAAAAATCGTTTTTCTTCGTCTCAACTAAACTTTGCCGCGAAACCTTAATAAGTTATTAAAAATTCATACGGTTTTTCGAGAATGCATATAATTTAAGACGTACCTACCGGGAAAACCGTAAAAGGTAATAAGATATCTTTGTCAAATAAAAAAGTAATTTTTTCATTACTAGCGTCATTTTTGCGTGTTCTGTTTTTATTCGTAGAAGATATATATGTACGTAGGTAGCATAAATTTAGGTAGGTCCCTTGGAAACAAATTTATTTAAAAATAAAAGTGACGCAAGTTTTGCAATCTTTGAACGAAGTGATAACTTCAAGCAATATAGAAATAAAGTAAGCAGGAAATACGTTAATTAATTTTGATTTTGAAGCATCGAAATTCGATTACTTGAAAACGTATTTCATTACTTTTTCCACTCTTTGTATTCACTTCTTTTTCGTGTTATTTAAATAGAGTATCAAAGATAAAAGTTATTTTGGTGTTTACTATCATTTTATGTTTTATAATTAATTTTAATATCTTTGCCAAATTTATACCCTTTGTTTATGATGTTGCGGCATAAATATAATTTTTCTAGCCATTGTAGGAGTTTGCGTATTCAACCAAAATCTGCATATAGCGTCTGAGGTAATTTGAAATCTCGTAAAATCGCAGCTATATGCAAGCTTCGTAATAAATTAATACTTGCACCTGTGGCACTGACATCTATCAAGGACAAAAAATTTGTCCTTTGGGATTTTGAAATTTACGAATCTGTTTTATATACGATCCACGTTTCCGAGCAACGATATTAAATTGTCTTCAGCGACGAAGTAAAGAGAGGCTACGAAGTAGAAATTCTTTCGAAATAAAATTCATGTTTCTTTTAGACGTAAAAAATACCAAGGTGTGAGACTTTATTACCTTCATCAATTAATAATTATTTCAGTGAGTTCGAGTTCTTACCACATTTCATAAGTATGTAATGTTCCTGGTACTCGTAATACGTTCTTTACCTTATACTCGTATTAACACCGTGTTGGAAGTAAATTTAATGCAATCGTTTATTGAGCATGCTCTTTCAAATATCACACCAATATAAGATTTATAACGTTTACATAATTTCTTACTTCGTTCCATCAATCTTTTCCTTAATCTGACCGTTGTGTTGGTAATCGTGATATAATGAAATTTATGCCGTGTTTTGGATTATGTTTGAATTTGGTAGATCGTTAGCATTTCATTAAATCGAGCTTTTTCACTGCCGGCTAAAAGCCAAGATAAGTGTCAGTTATTGTGAATCGTGTCTTGTCGTTTCACCAAGTCACTATACTTGAAAAAACAGATTTTAATTTTCTTCACGCTAACAAAACTTTGAAATTTTGCAATATCTCTGTTTTTTCTCCCTCGGTTTAACTTTTAAAGAGTATAACCTTTGTAATTTGGATTGTAGGATTTTAATTCGGCACTTGAGTATATTAATATCTGAAAATTATTTCAAAAGAGCGCAACAAGCTGTGGCGCAGAGGTGTTGTGGTATTTTCGTAGAATTCAACATAATTATTGATTTCTTCACACAGAAATTTAACTTTTCATTGAACACTTGAAACTCGAATACAAAACAATGTGTTACAGTAAATATAAGAAATTCGTAAATACACATATTCACCAAAGCACTTTTCAACTTATATCCTTATAACTATTCTTTTCAGGAAATACACGTTACACGTATGCAAATTAACCGGGAGGGGGGTACCGAGTTTTTGCTGCCCGGTACCTGATCACTTTTTACTGAAAAATGTACTATAACTACGCAAACTCTGGTAGTAACATTTTAAAAGCGAGAATTTGAAATTATTTCAATCATCGATGTACTTGACTTGTGAAAAAGGTGTTGGAAATCTTTTCATATTGAAAAAGTTACAATTAACAAAAGTTGATTATCGTTGTTGAGTTTGTAAGTGACGTGTCAAATAAAGGGGCACTTAATATAGCTTTAAAAACTGAGAAATAACCTTTTAAAAACTTGAAAAACCATCAAATACGTTTCAGTTCCAATCTGAAAAACTAATTCAGTAGATAAATAGCCGCGTTTTATTTTCTTTCGTAGATTAAATAGCATGTTTGAGATTTTAAAACATGAATAGTAAAGAAAATTACTACTTTTTTTAAAGCGGACGCAGCAACTGGGACTATAGAGGGTTCAAGATTACAATCGTTTATAGCACATTACGTAGTTTGATTGACTCGAAGAACTGCGTAATCTACAGAACGACATTCAAAAGAGTTTTTAAGATATGAAGTTTTTTAGGTAACGATTTGAAAATAACTGATATGCAATACGTAGATAATTACGATTTCGATCAATACCAAACTTCAAGGCCTAAAACCATAATATCTCGCCGCTAATATCACAACTCAAAACCAGGGTTTGTTTCGCAATAAAATGTAAATTTTAGTGCACACAGATTGGTTATACCTCCGTTTCTTAAATCCGCCAACTCCGATATTCCGTACAAATGTGCGAAACACATTATCGCGAAAGCGAATTTTTTACCATGCTGCCTCAGCGTTTCATTTTCATTCAAAAATGCAATTACTCGGAAAATTTTCACGGTGGATTCGAGTTCGCAGTAATAGCTGCGCCGCGAGATTGCCACTTCACGCAAAATTTAATTTTCAAAATCAACCATTCACTGGAAATCTCAACGAGTTGAATTTTTTATGCGATGCGGTATCTTGTGCAGAAAGCCAGACGCGCTGGCCGTGTGCTCTACTGAAAACTACTACTCTCGAGCAACATTATAAATTACATTTTCTCGTGACAATTAACCTTTGTGAAAAATTCTTTTTAAGAAAACGTATCACGTACATGGTCGTATTTAACGCGCGCATTCTCTTTCCCTGTTGGTGGACAAAAAAAATGCGCAATTGTGTAATTTCATTTGCCGAAGCTTCGAGTCCAAAGGCTTCATACACCATTCATCCATTCTCGTCAATGATTGCAACACTAGAATAGTTTCCAAACGAATGAAAAATTTCCACGCAAGATTTTGTCGTTCTATATTCCAAACGCACTGCTTAAATGTTTGAATTAATTTCAAATACTACATTACGTGGATTGAATAAAGAAGAATTTCCGTAGGACCGAGTTTCGCGCTGAAAAAAAAATAACTTTTGCCTCCCCAGTTAAATATGTACAAGTATGTGTATACCTACTTTGATAAAAAAAATACACACACCCATACATAACGCAAACAATATAACGAAACAAATACCAATCGACTAAGGCGAAAATTTTCGCGTAAACTTCCATCGGGAACAATTTTAATATCCGGCCAAGTAAATTGAAAATCAACGCCGCATTTAGGTCATTGCTACGTTGCTGGTTGCTGCTAAATACGAGTTCAAATCGCGTATTTGTAAATTGATCGAAAAAAGCTATAAGGCGCGATTTCAAAATCAAATTTTACTTTCTTCTTGGAATAAATGAGAAAAATGTTCGAAGGCAGTTGTCGCGCATTGATTTTCTATTCAGTGCCAACAATCTACTACATTTCGTCAAATAAATTTTCCACAATCGAATTTCCAAATCGAATCATAATAAAATGTCGGATTTGAGTTTTATTCAATCTGATATCCAAACATTTTTTTATTCTATTTTTACATTTACCCTCGATTTTTATAGGCTGTAATAAATGTGTAGTTATAAATTGATATTATGAAAATTTTTATACTTTTTTTTAAAGATGCGATAGGCAAGCAAGAATGCTGCAAAGGTTTTTTGAAGGAGTGAATCATTTAACTATAAAAGTTCAAATAGTGTCAAACTTAATAACGTTCTAAAAGAAATCTGCAAAAAAGAAATGCAACTAAAAATATAATTTTATTATTGAAAATAAGTTAAGTATATTTAATTATTCAAACATGGCCGGCGAAATCAAACTCGGTCCTTGGTGCAAAATTTTGCTAGCCCCAAACTTTTTGTGGAATATTTAAAAAATTCTCATTTCTCACTCTTTAATCCGGACTCAAGTGTGGGAAAATGTTTATTGAACGAAAATAGCTGCTATAAAAATAAAATTTTCGCGTGGACTCCTTTTTTTGATGACTTGTAATTTTTTCAAGTTTTGTAGTTTTGAGCCCCAGGCTCTAGCTTACCAAACATAACCCGACAAAAATTTGCGGATCCGGTGCACCCTCTCACAAGGCCTTTTACCTTTGGAAAGTCAATTCGTGCTGAAAGAAAAAAAAATTCTTCAAATGTTTTTTTACAGGTATGTATAAAAACAGGACTACAAGTGTAGTGGATTGCATAACCAATTTTCGCAGGAAAAGCACTAAAATCCCTGTAACTGCCCGGGAAATTCAAAATTGTGGAATATCGCTCTATACGACAAACAAGTGTATGTTTAAAAATATATCAAAAAATTTAAGTTATAGGACCTTACTTTGATGTTTCTAAGATCTCTCAACTTCGGTTGTTGATTAAATGGGACAATTTGTTTGTCCTACGGAGCGATATTCCACAATTTTAATTTTCCTGGGTAGTTATGGGGATTTTAGTGATTTTTCCTGCAAAAATTGGTTATGCAACCCACTATATCCGTAGTTCCGCCACAAGAATTTACATGCATAATTTTATATAGGTGCACGTCGCCAGCCCCCTTCTTCTGATTAGTTCAAAATAGCCTTAATCGTTAGTGCAGGATAGTGCAGCAATTTTTTTCGTGTAAGATCTGAAATTCACAAAATTGGAGATACGGGTATCAATCTTTAGTGCTTCGTTAGTGCTCACCATCGAGTATACAACTTTCGAGGTTAGTGCACCCCTCGCCCTCAATGTATTAACATATGTACTGTATATCTATCTACTCGTGTCTATTATTTCTTTTGATTAAGACTTATCAAATTACACTCAATATTTTGAAACTTTTATAGAAATGACGAACATTCGTATTCAATAAAGAACCATTCATTAGTAGCTCTTCACTTGACTTACATACATTCTTTAGTTTTATTACTCAAATTTTCAAATAAATATGAATTTTTTCAATTTTTTTTTTCGATGCCACAAGTAGATCGGTAGATACATTTATTCAACAAAAGAAATCAATTTGCATTTGGTAATGAGAACATGCAAATTGGGTTTCAATTGTGCCTTTGAATTCCTAAGGAATCTTTACGTTGAAATTAATAATTTGTACAAAATCAAATATTTGCTTCCACTTTAATTGAAAAATTAGAAATTCATTGTAATAATTAACGATACAACAAGGTACATTCAAGTATATCTACATGAACATGCTACACAGTAACTAGATCTTATTAACGAAATAACAAATACCAGCGGTCTCGCATAATGTAAATCCAACTTGTAAGACTCGTTATTGATAATTTCATTTCGATGAATCTTACTTAACGTTGCACTCGACATGAAAAGTTGCTTAGTTAGTACAAAGAGGAAGAGAATCAACGATTAAAAGCGACATTACATTTTGATATTGATTCAGTAGCGTCCCTTTTTGTAAATCTAGGTAGAGGAATTGTCGTACAACGAAATTTCGTAAAATAATTTCATTGATTCGGTTTAATGGTTCATTAGAAACGAAATATAATTTCAATAATTTACCGAACGTTTCTTCAATGAAATAAACCTTTCAGCCAATTTATCCAGTTAATTAAATTTTGAAATTTAATAAAGTCTAAGGGACTACGTTTACATTAGAGAGAAGTGAGAAAATGGATCTTTCGTAGCATCGACAGCGAAAATTTTTGGTACCTACCGAATACACCTCGTATTACAGTATTTCATAAATGAAACTGAAATCCTGTACATTTTTGGTTATACAGATTAACTTCTATTACCACGTGCGGGATAGTATACGTTGGTGAAAGAAAAAAAAAATCTATTTCTTCTATATATTACGTGTAGCTATAATATGAATAGAAATTTTTATACACTTGTGCATTCAGATACCGATCGGAAACTTTGATGATAAACTGTATACGCGTAAACGTGTCCAATTTTCCATTCATCGCGATGAAATGAGATTAAACCTCTTCGTCAACTTCGCTCCATCACCCATTTAATCAAACCAGGTGTTCTTTATGGAGCTAAACGCGTAGAAATTTCGGTAAATGGTAGAATTTTTTCATCACGTATACCATGTTCACGAAAAAATATTTGCGCTGATCGAATTTTCGCGAACCGCTCAAACCACCCGCGCCGCCATACGTTTTTCGTAGGAAAAAATTGAAAGCGACTTTTACGTATTATTTGTTTACCTCGGTTACTGATATGAAATACCATTTTCTCATATGATTTAAACGAAAAGAATTTTTCCACAATTCACTTTCCGTTTTCCGCCACCAAGCCTGCCTGGGCGTGCTTCAGTCTATGTTG
Organism: Maconellicoccus hirsutus; assembly: GCA_003261595.1. Classification (NCBI taxonomy): domain Eukaryota; kingdom Metazoa; phylum Arthropoda; class Insecta; order Hemiptera; family Pseudococcidae; genus Maconellicoccus; species Maconellicoccus hirsutus. The sequence goes on along the minus strand of QBDW01000123.1, from coordinate 124,687 downwards.
ACATTGCGACGAATAATTTCGCGAAATATTTTTCGAGCTACGTCTCCGTCGTCGGATTCTCGTTCGATAACGTATAAATTATGTAAATTTTTCGCCGCCTTGCTGAAAATGTAAATTTTCCGTGTCACCAATTTTTATTATTGAAAAATTTCGTCAACTATTTAAAAAAAATCGCCATTCGGAAATCTTTCCTCGCTTTGTACTCGCATAAGTCACCAAAAAAATGTGAAAAGTTTTTCGCGCCAAAATTGCACTAGTTAATGTTAACGTTTACACGTTCATACAAGAAAGCCTCGCTAAAAAAAAACAATGTTTAAATCAAGCAAATCAAAATAAAACACGAATTTCGCGCGTAAATTTATTATTCTCGTAAAATCGCGAAGGCGTTGAAAACGCAATGGTAGCACATGTTTGCACCGCAAAGATGTTTGCAGCTCATAATATTCTCTGAATGCGGTAGAAATGCCCTTAATGGCAGTTATAAAATCTGCATTGTTATCTCGGGAATACATGAAATAGGGTATGGTACTAAATTGTCGGAAAATTTTGCTAACGTACGGAAACGAGAACGACTAAATTTTAACTTCCTTCTTTGTTTGATTTATACCACTACGAGATTTTTGCCGCCGGATAAAAACGTTTAATGTTGTCGCGTTTATTTTTTCTTCGCTGAATTCATTAGCTTTGTAGACGGATTCGTATCGGCTCCAAAGAGGCGTTAGTGAATTATAGTCCTTGTCGAAAAAACCACGTAGGTATTCAGTTATCAAATATAAATCAAAATTATACAAATTGTATCAAAACATCGGGTTTAAATGCTTGAAATTTTATTGCTTTACTTTGCTAATATTAGTCATGCTTTATGACCCACACTTGTTGAACTTGAAATAAAACAGATTTCATCAAGTTTCCACCCTTAAAATCTGAACCCACTTGAAAACAACACCATTATTTTACATTCCCAAGAAATACTCCTTAAAACAATTATCAAACTATTTACCAAATTTCTCTTACGTATGGCGTTACGTTTTAATCTCATATTCTCACTACAAAAGCATAACAAGGTTTAATTGAGAGAAACTATTATATTTATCAGGATTAAAATTCTGTCCACGCCGTGACTGAGAAATGTTCCGGTATATGTGCATCAATAAAAACAAAAAGTATTACGTTAACCCTTTTCGTCCATTATATAATTCTGCAACAAAAGAGCCACCAACTCAGGAATATAATTAAATTCGCTCGTAAAAGTTGGCTTTAATATGAGTGAATAGTGCTGCGTTGGAAATTCTCTTAATATCCTTAATGACGCTTTGAACATTTTCTTGTTTCACGGAACAAGTGGCCGTGCTCGTCTAACCAACATTTATACGCCACTATTTCATCAAAACCTTCCTAAAACTTCAGCGTTTTACAAATTTTTCCCTTATCAGTGTTAACACCGTATTAACCGGTAATTTAATTTTAATAAAATTCCGCGAAATTTTCTCCGTTTTAATTACCTGCAACGTTGATTTTTCGGCTACCGCGCAATAAGTTAAGTTACCTGTGACTTTTGTTTCGTAACATAAAATATAAAAAAAAAGTATATTTAAGCAATATAAATCGAAAAATTGGTAAAAACATATTGCTGTTGAAAATGGCATAATTTGCCCCGTATTTTTGCCTGAATAAATGTCCAATATTTTAAAATATTTTATAAAATACTTTAAATTGAAATATTTTGAGAACCGTTGCTCGAATTAAAACACTAATCGCCATATGGCGAAAGAAAATTTTATGCTCTACAATTTCCATAACAATCAATTTTTCTCACTTGCTTGTCCGATTAAGCAATATTCCATAATTTTCATTTTCCTCAGCAGTTATAACGATTTTAGTGCTTTTTCCTGCATGAATTAGTTTTGCAAAAGTTCGAGTACAATCATTCGCTTGTAATTATAACTTGATTCTTCACTCGGATTTAGTGTGAAGAGAAAAGCCACGGGAGGGGGGAGGTAATTGAATGGTGAATAGTACAACTAATTTTTTGTTTCTTTTTTTAAACAGGATTACCGTAAAAAAGAAATTGAGAACATTTTACATTAGGTGTTTTATACTTGTTGAAATATGTAAAAATGTGGGTAAAAAATGCTTTTGTACTCAAAATGAACACAATGAAATAAGGCTCCAGTTGTAGTGGTTTTTTTGAAACGTAAAACTTCTACTATTTGCAGACTTATTCATAGAAAAAATATAGCACATATATTTTTCTATTCCCCTATTCTTACTAATTGAGAAAAATAAGTGAATTAAAAAATCGAATTTTTAGCACATTTTTCCAAATAAGGTATTTAGTATAATACACATATTAATTCTAATATACCTACACACGAAAACTATACGTGGAACTAAAATATTTATACCAGTTCACCTACGAGATCAAACTTCAGGAATGTTTATGGTAAACTGATGAAATTTCGTAGATAAATTTTATAAAGCGTGTACGAAAATGTGACCCGTACCGGCCACCGTGAACCATAAACTGAAAAAAAACTTTTCGTAGTATCTAATTATCCGCCGAACAAATTCCGTTATGCAGTAAATTCAATAAAAACTTGTAAACACGTTAGCACAATCTTCGTAGTAACACGTTAAAAACTGCCCAAATAACACTAAACAATTCTAACACTTATCCCTTGATAAATTAAGTAGATTTATGAGTAGGAAATTTGCTTTGCTTTTTTTTTCCTCCTGACACCATTCTCTATGTACCTTATTTGCAGAAAGTATTCGCGTTTACCGTTGCCTTTATACAAGAGAGCTTTTAAATTACTCGGATTTTCCAAGTTTAATTAGAATACCTGGTTAATGCAGTTTAGACGAAGTACTCGTATACTAAATTACATTTTGACAAACTGAAAACAGACTAGGGCTTTACGTCTTCGCAGACAAAAAAGCCCTCCGGTGAATTTTCGCCCCACGAAGACGGCCTAAGCGTATCTTTTGTCGAGTTTATTCGAATTTAATTCCCCAGCGACAGGAAATCGTTTGTACCACGTTGCATTTTCTGCGTTATAAATAGGAATTAAAAATACATTTCCGCGCCAGAATAACGTTTTTAGTCGTCGAGCGCGGTGTAGTTAAACGGCGGCACGGACGTTATGCGTGTCCCTGATTAACCAAATATCATCAGTGTACACGTACAGCTGCAATGAACGTGGATATATATTTCCATAAATTTTGCCCAATATTTTACTCCAGACGCTGTACAGCGTGGAATCCGTTATATTGAAATATTCGTTTTGGGAAACCGGCGCTATACTTTAAATGCATTTTAAGCTAATATGATATTGGAAGAACCCGGCTAGGTTTCGCGATCGCCACCAAATTCGAAATTTACAACGGTCATCGAACGGTGGAGAATTTGCGCTTCTCTAGGTACAGCATGCGTGTGTTTTTTTAGTACCTTGCTCCACGTCATATATATCTTTTTACCTTCGACCTTTTTAGATTCTATTAAACGGCGTATCGCGAGAACTCGAAATTGGCACGAAAAAAAGAGAAATATAGAACATAAAATAAAGAAAGATATAGTTACGATATACGTATTAAGTTGGATTTCACCAGCATAGGCCTCTATAAATTTGTAAAGAAAATAGAACAACCAGCACGGTTAAGCAACCAATGAATTGAAGTAAGAAAACCACTGCCGCAAAAGCAATAAAACGTTGAAAATGCTTTATTTTTTCCTCTTTTCTTCTCTACCGTAAACCATCGCCGCCGTTTCTACCAATAAGCGCCACAACTTGTGGAGGTGTTCTTTGATGAAATAAATCTATAAATCTTTTTCTTAACGAAGAGATATTTCGCAGACTATTTTTTATACGCCGCTAAAAGGTACGTTAACATTTTCCTTCGAAAATAACATATACTAGCACATGTCCATATATCGCCTCAAGTAAATAAAACCTTTTCCAAATACTTCCCTATAAATAACAGGGTCGCAACGTAATCGTACGACGTACACTTGTCACTTCGCTTATGTTTTGACGAGCGTACATCAAGCTCGATGTAACCGACAAGCTAATGCGACAGTTTTAACGCTAAAGCTTTATACCGTCGCGCGCCGGCAATTCTATTAGAAAATTTAGCCTCATAAGAATTAAAATGTCCGATTAACTTTAAACAAATGGCGTTTTCGTTCGCATCGGCATAGCGTGCTCATTTCCGCGAACATGCAATGTTAATTAAACTCCATCCTTGGCACTGCATTCAATTCGTTGAGGTGTTAATCTGTGGTTAGTTAATTTATGGTCTTGCGTTCCACTTTGTAACTATTCCATACAAATTAATGATAAACAAGATCTGTACGATGATATACATTTTAGGTTTGTATGCTTTCTTTGTGGTATTCGATAAAGGTCTCGTACACAGTATCGCTACCAATGCGATGTCGAATTGATCGCGAGATGTACGAAATTAGAAACTCAGACACGTTCAAAAGGATTATTGTCTCTCTGATATAATGACATGGCTAACGAATACCACTTTTTCGCTTCGCAACGTGTTCAATAATTTATTGAAATTTGTCACAAGTCAACGCTCAACTGTTTTATTATACCTACCTAGAACCTACCACCTACATCTATACATTAATCCCGGCGCGAAACACTTTTCCATGTTATTCAAACAATTTAGCAGCTTCGTTGTCGCATTTTTCACCCTATCTTGCATCATCATTAGAGGGTTATAAATACGTCAAGGACGAATCCTCATTTTTCCGCCTCTATGTTTTTTTATGCCGTTTAGGGGGGGGGGGGAGATTTGATTTTTCACTTTCATCCAATTAATCTCTAAGTATATACAAGTTTGAAGATTGTAAGACTTCTTTGGTGGGTCCGATTTAGCATGAAACATTGGTTAAAAAATTACAACTGTCCGCAAAAATTTTCAGTCTGTTCATAAATTCACCATCTGAGGATGAATTTCAAAACAAACACAGGAAATGCTGGTAAACTTTATTTCAAATATGGACCTCCTTTTAACCAAACAAATCTTTTGTAAATTCAAAAAAATATTTTACGTTACATGAAAGCCCGACGGAAGAACTTTTTACTTTTAAAACAGCGGAAACACTGATAAAGTTTTATTGGTGGACGATTTGATTCCAAGCAAGATGTACGAAAGCAATTTAGAAAATTTTTACCTTATAACACACCAAAGAGACGTTCATTTCTACATGATAAAACTTATGTTACTTTATTAGTATAAGAAGGAAATATATTTACATATGAAAATTAATGTAGACATATGAAGAGCGCTTGAGAGTGAAAATGAGCCCAGGGCAAATGTTTTCAGCCTTTCCCCCAATTTGTGCATAACACTTATTAACTGAAAGAAAGTGTGGAAAATTATCTACGTTGCTAACATTATTAAATAATTTGAAATTTCTTGAGCCCTTCAAGAAAAGCTGGGTTTGAGGCATAATGCCTTTCCTTTCCCTTCTCTTGGCAGCTCTGAATATGTGTACTACGTATACCAACAGTAAATACCTACATATTTTCCTTTAAAAGCATTTAACAAGCATTTAGAAATTAAACATACAAAATATGTTGATAAAATAAAAAAATTGAAAAATATGCTTGTGAAGGTATTTTTGAATTGAAAAATAATAAAACGAAGCAAAAATTTCCAACCAGAGATAGTTAATTCCAAAATTGAAGGAAAATTGAGGATATAGAAAAAACAACGAAGATATGTTAAACCTTTTGGTACATGCTTTTGAATATTAACGTACGAGATTTATTGCTGCCTTTTAGAATAAAGCTACATAATTCTGCACGCTAATTAAAAATATCAACGACGTGGTTTTCTCATAGCACCTTGTTTGTACTTTCAACGATACAAATTTTTTTTCTGAAAACGCTCGCTTTTGAACAAAAAAAAAACAGTATAATCTGAAAATTCAAAGTTTAGATCAAGCTGGCCTAGTTTTTTTCATGCTTTATCTGAAAGAGCGAAGATTTATGACAAGAGATATTTTTAAATTTCAATGCTTAATTCATAATCGTAACCATGTATCGCGATTCGTACAATTTGTAAGCATCGTTTGGTGATAATTAAAAGTGTGCTTTGTTACCCATGTAGTTCTTTCAGAAAAGAAAGTCAACGTGCGAGTATTACTACCCATTTAATTCTTTAGTGTAGAACATTAAACTGTTTAAATGTAATACTTGTCTTTCCCTGACTACATGGACATTATTCAAACACTTCGAATACATCTTTCTACTTGATGAGTACACCAGGAAATATACTTTTGTTTCCTTTATAAGCCGCGAAAGCTATCAATACTCGAAACTTATTCACTCGTCCATAAGAATTCACCATTTTGTTAGTCGTTAGCTCGTTACTAAGACTATGGAAGTGAAATGAAGAAAAATAAGGCAGCCTAGTAAACTGTATAACATCGACCACAGAAAATTTTCATTTTAGAATTCATCCTACACCTACTTACGTTTCCCCGTTAGGTTTTAAATGCACGAAAAAGCAGCTTAGTTGAGAAATAGTAACGGCATAGGTAAGTACGATTTTAGCCAAACGATCCAAAGCTTTAAACAATGGAGACCCGAAAATGAAATCCTTTTCTGCCATAAGAATCAAGTTTTGTTTAAACCAAAGAGAAAACCTTAAGGTTCAATATGGTCGAGACCTTCTATTCGGACATTTGGCGGTGAATTTTCCTAGTAGTAATCACGAGGGGTTAGTGAAACCTCGAAGGAGGCTTTACGTAGGAAATATTTCCACGTTTTTCGATAATGGGATTCGGATATATACCCAAGTTCAATAGTCTCAGCACACTAGATCATTCCTGACTCCAGGGAGAATGCAAGAAATATTTCCAAACTTTAAATTCTCTTTCTTTTGTTTAAAGCTTTAGGCGTTACCTGTGCGAATTCATCGGCGAGTCTGTATTTCCTGATTTTTCTTGTTAAGATTTAATGCCAAAAAGTTATTTCATTTTCGGTCAAGTTTTTCGTTGTTGCATAATTCACTTTTTTAAATACAAGTTCAAATTGACCTCGATTTTTCTTGGCGTTGAGATAGTACGATTCGCCGTCGTGAAATATCAACTCTTACTTGGAAAACGTGCGACGCTGTTTTTTGCGTGCTTAGCATATTGCGTCTAAAATGTATCTAGTGTGTTTAAATGACTTGTAATATGAAAAACTCGATTTCATACCAACTCGTTGAAAGTTAACAAAATAAACGATTCGAAATATGACATACGTGTTCATTGACCGAAGTGAGCTTGAATTTTATAAGCAATTCCATCAGTTTTCAAATCTTCAGAGAGATGTTTTCAGTCAAAAAATATGTAAAAACAAATACGTACATTATAAACAAATAAAATAAATCTGATGAAAACAACATTTTTTTCAAATAAATAAAAAAGGATTCGTGATTTCAAATCCTACAGAAACGAAATTTTAGTAGAAGGAAAACACATTTATGTACTCGTAAAATGCAATAAGTACACCAAACTTTATACAATTTTTGCAAACATCGTTTCCACACACAATTCAAAATTCAAAACGATAAACTCGTTATTTTTTATGCATTGGTAGTATACGTGTTTCTGCAATTTTTAACGCTTTGCTATGAAGTGACGACTATACTTGAATGTTTCAAAAGATTGCATTTTAATTACATTTAGATTTCAAGAACATTTTGTATTACTTATAAATTCATGGTAGAACGATACACGTACAAATTGGTAGTGGGAAAATTGATATTAGGTATAGAAATGAAGCAATTGTCTTATTATAGTACATCTACAGTACACACATATTTACTTTCTTTTCAAGTAAGCAAACAACAAAATTCACAGGATTAGAGCTTCTAGCTATACTTTTGCAGCTCAATTTAATAGAGAGAAGGCAATAAAACTTTTCCAAAGTTTTTTGTTTTTTGTGAAGTTTAAGCAGTATCTAACTGTATTTGTACATAAATGAACTAAAGAATGAAATAAAACCAAAGGACTGAAAAGTCAATGAATGAGAAGCGAAAATACGATTATAACTTGGGCGGCTGATTTTTTTGTGTAGGATGCAATAAATTAATACGCGAATTTTTTTTCGTTGTAGATGCTGGGAAAAAAGAAACCGGCCAAGAGATGACCAACACCGAGTCAAAGGACGATGTTTGTTGGCCTTTCGTTACTCATGCTACTCATGCGGTACGTGGCTTCCATACCCGAAGACTGGACCGATTGCCCGAGTGCTTGTCAGTGTAAGTGGATATCAGGCAAGAAAACTGCTTTATGTCGTGAAGCAGGTTATACAATGGTACCAAATACGTTAAACCCTGATATGCAAGTACTCGACATTTCTGGTAATACTATACAAAACTTACCAAAGGATGTTTTTCGTAATGTTGGATTGATACATTTACAACGAATATTTTTGAAAAGTGCCGGTATCTATGAAATTCATAAAGACGCATTCAACGAGCTCAAAATTCTAGTAGACGTCGATTTATCCGATAATTTCATATCCGTTCTGCATCAAGACACGTTCAGCGGAAATGAACGACTACGAACGTTATATATGAACGGTAATCCAATTAGCGAACTCGGGAGCTCGCAGTTTCCCAATTTACCACATTTAAAAACCTTGGAGTTTCAACATTGCCAAATAAAATCACTGCACAGAGATACATTTTTACATTTAACCGCATTAGAATCATTACATTTAAACGATAATAAACTTCACCAATTATCAGAAACTGTATTTTTGCCTGTGCCCAAACTCAAGACTTTAGTACTAGATGGAAATCCGTGGAAATGCGATTGCAAATTGAGAAATTTTCGTAATTGGTTACTTCAATCAAAACTTTACTCTCATCCTTTAATCTGCACTAGTCCGGCGATTTCCAAAGGTAAACAATGGGAGGATGTCGATCCTACAGAATTCGCTTGCGCTCCGAATGTCACATCCAACGATAGTATTATTCAAGGAGCGCCTGGGGGTAACGTTACTTTGAAATGTAACGTATACGGAGATCCTGAACCAAACGTTTCATGGGTATTCAATAGCTATACTTTGGACAACGACACTCTTATACAAGATAGCTTTTTCTATATAGAAGAAAAATACACGAATAAAAAGAGCGAAAAATGGTCCATCGTCATTTTATACAATATAAGCGATACAAACGCTGGTGAATACACTTGTAAAGGAGTTAACTTAAGAGGTGAATCATCAGTAAACATAAGTTTAATATTACCCAAAGAAGCGGTAGCGACAACGATGAAAGAAGATACTTCTTGGCAAAGGTTGCCATTCTTTATAGCATTGATTTTGGCATTACTTATAATCATACTAATCATAATCTGCGGTATAAATCGTATATGTTTAAAAAAATGTCGAAGAAGAAATAAATTGAAAGGTAGCGTAAACTTTAGTGACCAAGATAAAAAACTACTAGACGTGAGCATAACAACCACAGACAGGCAAACGGGTAGTTGCGAAGGGTTTGGATCTCAGCCTGATATGGAAATGATGGAGCAATCGGCTCAAAGTATACCTTTAGAAGGAAATCCACCTCTTCATATAACCATTGAGAGCCATAACACTGATCCATCAATTCCAGTGTTTCCTCCACCACCAGAATTTTCTAGCAGTACCTATGGTAATCTTGTCATCTCCTTCACTATTGAACCTGCTACAGGAAACAGAGATAGTACCAGGTACCCCGATTTAATTGATGCCACAAGAAAGGAAAAAGTAAATGTTGGTACAACAGATCCAATTCCTTACTTCGCCACCTTACCAAGGCGAGGTTTACAGCATCGTCTCAAAGAATCCGATGTAATGGTAAGTCGTGCTGCACCGCTAATGGTAAGTCGTGTAGCACCGCAGTATGATAATATGGGACCCAGAATAACGGCGGATGGTAGCTCTACTATTTCGTTACCTGAAACTATTTCTACAGAAGAGATACCAACTCCACCGCCTCCTCCCTCATGTTCACCGTTGACTGCTGATTATATATCATTGTAATTTAATTTTTTTCGATTTTTTTTGTACATTTTTTTTCTCAGCGTGTGCATTCACCGTATCATATGTTTATATGTACATTTCCTTCCTCGAGTAGCAAGTTAGTTACGTAACGACTTCGTGTACATATATTTTATCGGATCACAACTCGACAGCAATAAATGTACATTTCTTGCGTTATTATAACCATAACATATGTTTCGTAAAGCTTCAGTAATAAAGCCGCTTCATAACGTAGAAGTTCGTAAAAGGGCATCAATATGTTCCTTCATAGACTATATTTTTCAGACGCGTATTTACTGTCAAGGAGATGAACAGGTAGATAAAAATTATTACGGGATAACTAATTTCTTCAAACATATTTCCAGCTATCCCTTCCATCACAAAAATCATCTTTTTTTACAAATATTTTATGAAAATTGTTATGTACGTAAAAAAATTGTAAACAATCAAAGAAATGTGTGATACATTACAAATTTAGTTCTCTAGTACATCCCCACGTCAAAGTATCCAATACCTATTTCCTTTCTACCTACATCATCATCCTACCAATTTTACAAACATGTTGAATGATAAATCAAATGCATATCTTTTCTGGAAATAATTCGTTTCATTGCGAAGACGTCCTAAAATCATTTTTCGCAATCCATCAAGCTTTTTTATCGCATAAATTTTCTGAGAAGTTTATTTTATACTTTTATAATATACTGATTTATTAACGAAAACTTTTTTTTTCAATTTTTCCCCGTTTCTCCAAGAAATACCTTTACATAATTAAGGTATGTACATGATTTCAGTTTATTTTTTTCTTTTTTTTTGATCCATTTTTGTAACACTCCCTAAATCACAGTCGATAAAAGTATTGTAATTACGCTTAGAAATTTGAACCGACAATGGAATGAATTTTATAGCTTTACAACGGAACATTACACATTTTCAATTGTAATTTGTTGGTTAGTGTAATATATTTCTGATAAATTGTTCGTTAAATACGTGAATGTAAAACATTTTGTATTTTAAATAAAATATTTTAATTTAGGAAAGTTTTTTTTCACTAGTAACTTTTCGCATCTCTAAATCAAGTTGAATTTCAGCAACAAAAAAAGTCACTCTTTAAAGAGACTATCATGATTAGACTATAAAAAGCCTTAATAGGTCTTTTTATTTTTATGATAAGGAATGCAATTTTACACGATTTCGTTTTCCATAAGGAAACGACGTTTAAATCTACGAGGCAAACCTATAGTTAATTTCAGTAAAACATCAGATAAGAATCAGAATATGCTATTAATTCTGTCGGAAAAAACCTTTCATCAATGTTATTGGTATGAAATTCTGTTACCTACATTTACAACCAAACGAATGAACGATGAATTAACTATTCAAGGAATCTTTCCTTTGAAATTTTCAGCAAAATTCAAACTTATGCTTTCCTTTTATAATTGGCCGAATATTTAAATTCAAGAACGCAGATAACGTTCATTTGAAACCTTGGCTATATTTCTCTTTAATCAGAAGATACAACTTAAAAATACCATATATACCTATACCTACGTTAAAGTTAATCATATCAAATTGATTTCAAATGAACAATTCAAATGAAAAAATATTTAAGCAAATTTCTACAAAATAAACACCAGGTTCAATGTATTTTAAATACCAAGACTCATTAACTGATAAGATATTCTGGTAAATAGTTGTAACGACTAGATTTATGCACCTTCGTAGATAAACAGGTAATTAGGTTTAGGTATAGGCACATGTTATGAAAAGATGAATGATGAAACATTTGACATTTTTAAAGATGTTGTCACTCGAAATCATATAAAGCCTGTGGATCAATACTTGAAATATATTCTAAATTACATCCCACTCAAATGGCACTGCAACCAATACATATTTATAAGGAATAGCGAAACATTCACTTCAGCCTTTAAGATAGAACGCTGAAACTGACAGCACAAAATAAACTACTGGGCAAAAAGTGAACGATATAATCAGAGTAGGTAGTAGGTACTAGGTAGTAGGTCTACGTACCACGCGTTAAAAAGAAAAAATACCCAAGTATCACATTAGATTAGAGTTGCATAATAATTGTACCGAAAAAATTTAAATTATTGATCATAACGCTAAATACGTATTAGAACATGACTAGATGTTTAAACGCAATTCGTTTTATGAAAGAATACCGCTACTTGAGAATACTTGAAAAAATATCATTTGAAAAAATGCATAAATATCTAATGAAATACAACCCAAAAAAATATTTTTCTTTCATTAACACAAATGACTGTTGTTTAAGCTGCGTGAATACAATCTGAATAATGAATAAAGCTTTTCCAATAAAGAGGTTCACAAAAAAGCGCAACTTCTGAAAAAAAACTTGATCATTTTTAATTCCGTTTTCTTCGCCATCTGATACCATCGTTTTCATCTTCTTAAACGAATTTCCACCAGAAACTAATTCCAATTTGTGGTATTGATCAGTTTTAAGAAAACAATAGATGATAATTCTTGAAAGTATAACGTAAACATTCTTCTGTTATTAAAATAATTTCCACATAAAGGCAAATATTTCAAAGGTTAGTTAGGTCTTTAATGGATGAAATTTTCAGTAATTTTCGAATTATCAAACTTTACGATGTGCCATTTAAAAACGTTGTTAATGCAGAACGAAAGAGAAAGATTTTATGTAATTTTATCATCTGCACATTCACCTGGTTGAATTCCATAATTTAAAATTAGTTAGCACATAAATTCATACGTTAATCGAATACATTGTATAATACACTTTATGAATTAGAAAGCTATTTTTTTTTGTTACCTACATATCTTTTCTGTTACTTTCGTCAACGTATTAATCACACTACAAAAATGATTCAACAAAAGAGATTTGTCACTTGATTTCCATACGAAGATTATCCAAAAGCTCTAAGAACACGTCCAAAAAAAGCAACGAAACCGAAACTATGTACCATAAAAACAAAAGGAAATTCATTTTCTGCTATAAAGACAATATAAACGGATGTTGTTTTAAATAAACCTCAGTTAAATGAAACAAAAGGCCCGAAAAGGTAATGTTAATATAACTGTAAATGGAATGAATTTCATAAAACTACGGAAACAATGTACAGGTAATACTTTTTTTTGCTACAACTGTTCTAATTAAGTTACACAATGGATAAAATAAAAAAATAATTATTCGGTTAGTTATTTTATTTTACAATTCAATTTGGAATTTCATTTTGATAGTTTTTTTCGTGTGTTGAATGTTTTAGTATATTTTTTCTCATTGCTTTGCATTTTAATCATTAATTAATTTACATTTTATAATTTGAATTTTTATCAGAAAATCATTTATTGTATTTTCTTCCAATTATGTTTTCATTTAATGTTTACAAAATGAATAATATTAAACGAAGATAAATTTTTTTTAATGATTCCCGTTTCATAATTGAGGTACACTAGTCGAGTATAGAATAAGTATTAGATGAGGTATCTATTATTTTTCACTTTAAGCGACGATAAATGGAACAAATAAAAGCAAGGAAACGATATTTTACGAAATGATAGGCTACACATACAGGTATTCGGAAGCCGTCGAAAGGGACAAGGGAAGGAGATACTTTAACCCGCGTCTAGATTTTCTACAAGAGTGCAATAAATTTCAAATTATTCAATAAATAGGAAATTTCTTTCAACATCAAATAAAAAATATCGCTAATTAAAATAAAAAAGGTCGTAAATGCAACATAAATAAATTTCCATCTTTTTTTCAAGTCATTTTTAATTAATTAATCGACGCCAAATGTCAAAAGATAGAAGGAAAATTGAAATTTTTTAGTCGAAAATAATTAATTAATCTATATGATTATTAATTACTTCAACAACTAGTCTTATTCAAGACATAGATATATCTGATTTCTCCAACATTGAAAATTCAAACGAACTAGAAATCTGTTGCTTTTTTCCTAATTTGTCTTCCTGCCACAGATTACAACATGAAAGACGCCAGTTTTATTTATCAATCAGATTAATGCTTCCATTGGGTTTGATGGATTTTTGAATTACAATTTGCGTCAAAATTCTCTTATTAGGCATATTTCCTTGCACCTTGAACCAAAGACATCAAATAGACTAACCTATTTAGGATTGAAAATGTGTCCTGAAAGATAACAAAGCACTTTGTGCCTTTTACTAAGGTTCTTTTCTTAACAGAAACTTCTGTTCAATTAATAATGGTGATGAGGATAAAGGATTTCTATCCTTTGAATACCATATTGAAACATGATTAACACCTTTAATATTACATATTAATTTATAGTAGAAAACACAATGTTTTTAGAACTTATTGTTACTCTTTTCATAAAATAGAAATATTTTAAAATACACCAGTTTGAATCTCGTTAATGATCGTTCAAAAGTATTCGAGAAAAAAAAAGAATGTAAATATTACTACGTGTACAAATAGAAAAATATTTGTGATTAAGGAGGAAAATTATCACTTTGAATCAAACAAGATATCCCATCACCTTCGTTGGACATAAAATATATTTTTATCACACGAATATAAAAAAACAAAAGGCAAAAATATTTTCAAAACGTTAGTGTTACAAATATATGATACAGTCGCTTAGACATGTTAAAAGCTGTGACCAGAAGTTGACAAAATAGATACAATAAAAACTGTAATGGAAAGAAATCGTATGGAATGCCATATCAAAATGAAAGTATTGCTTATATCAAATCCTACAGGCGCCATCCGAGAAATTTCATTACAAGACAAACGTTTTCCAAGTTCATTAAATCATAGGGGGGTTTTCTGATTCGTTTTCCTTGTGTGCTTTTTTCATCTATCTTGCGCGCATCATGTTTTTTTCCTGCAGTTTCTTTAGCTCACACTGCCATGAAAGAGAAGCAGATTTCGGTTTATACAATTTTTATTAATAAAAATAACTTTCCCTGAAATCGAAATGACTGCACCGAGGATGTATTTCATTCATTTTTTTATTTTATATTTTAAATGGTATCAAATGAATTACTCGAAGAATATAATTTTTAATTCTACTAAAATTTTGAAGTATCTTACTAAAATGTAATGTTTATATCAGCATACGTAATATTTTATCTATTAAAAATCGTTGAAAAAATTATTTAAAATGATTTTTTCTAACTGAGATGTACACTTACTTTGATTATAAAAGTCCCAAAGATCAACAAAAAGCTACATTGTCGTCAAATTCCAGGTTGATCATGCCTTTCGAAAAAATATTTACATTTAAAAGAACTCCAATTAAACGTGTAGTGGCCAATGCAAAAAATTTCATGTCAGGGTTGTATAGAGAAGAATTCTTTCTCCAATTTTCACGATGGAAAACTTCATTCCTCAATTTTTCCTATCTTCAGTACCCTTGGGCAAAGAGAAAACTTTTCTTCCGCTTCAATTTTTTCAACGGTTTTGTCAATTTCCGCCATAATATAATTTGATTTTTGCATAGTTATTTTTTCTTCAAATCTTCACCTCTACTTCAAAAAATTTCACCATTGAAAACGTTCTTTGAAGTTGAAAAATAACGCATTTTTTTTTAAGAACATGATTTAAATCCTTATACAACACCAAATGTTCTTTTACACCAAATTAAATAATAATTAAAAAGTGATTTGATCTAAAAAAAAACCTTCTCTAAATTATATACCTCCAAAAGCTGTTGAATGAGCGTCAACGTCTTCAATTATTTTTCATCCCTAAAAATTCACGTGTAGCCTACACGTGCAATTCAAACGGCGAACAAACTATTAAATTTTTTTATTCAAAAAGCTACCAAGTTTAATTCGTGGTAACGATAGTGAATAGAGATTTCGTAATAATTTTGTTTCAAATGGTATAATACTACATTTTGAAAAAATAAAACAAATAATAATATTAATACAAAGAACAAAGGCGAACTGTAAAAAACTAACTGCTGCGGCGTATAACTTTGTGAAAAGACTAGAGGGGTTTTTCTTCGGGTCCTTATTTATTCTAATTAATTTTTCTTTTAATACGCAGCAACTGGAAAACAACAGAAAATATTTTCCAAGGTAAAACTTTCTGGGAATACGATTTAATTTTAAAAAAATGTCGGTAGAGGTAAATACGATTATAATTTAATAAAATGTAACTTAAACGGTATAAGAAAAAGTTTGAGTAAGTGTTAACGTAGCTTCAGGATATAAAAGTTGGATGAAAAAAGTTACTTTTTCAAAACGTACGAAGAAGATTTCGTTTTTATAATAACAATTTATCTAAAACTTAAGAACGAAATAATGAAAATAAAAAAAAATTATACGTTGGGATTCCGCCTCTCTTTTTTTCTCTTTTTTCGGCGTCGTTCATAACTCCCATTCCCTCCACAAGCAAATAAAAACAAAAAAACTGTGGGAAAACATTGATTTATTGCTTGTACATTTTCTTCTCGTAAGCTTCCTTTCTTACATCTTTGACTGACATTTTATTAATTCGCTTTCATGCAATCTTTAATTGCGTTACAAGTCTTTACTTATGACAAAAAGGGGAAAAACACAGCAACTGTCACATATACCTTCTACCTAGTACCTACAGACTCGAACTCGTTTATTTAGCCAACGTTAAACTCGTAGTGAAATTTTCCCCATTCATGTGTTTGAATGTGGAAAAAAAAGGTTCCTTTTAATTTGAAAAATTTTTTGCCATACCTTTGAGTAAAAGGAAAAAAATTCCATTATGAAAATTTTTCAATATTGTCATCAAACAAAACGACATTTCAACCTTTATACAAAATGATTAATGAAAAATGACAAAAATTTTCAAAATCAATTCAAACTTTTCAAGTACATCGTAGATGTTCATTGAAAATCGTTCAACTGGAATTTTCCAAAGTGTAATCGCATGATCCAACGGTGATTCATGCTTGAAATTTTCTTTCTTTTATATTCGTCAAATAACCATTTTTGATGACATACTCGTAAATTCGTATAATATCTCCAATAGGTAAGTAGCCTATATGATTGGTCAAAGGAAAAACATTTTTTATAGGCTAATTCCAAACTTGGTGTGATAAAATTCAGAAGGACACCTCTTTAAAAATGTGGCTACAAGGTAAGGAGTTTTCAAATCTGAACATCTCCTATCTCAGATTTAAGGCTTGTGCACTCAAAAACGCGCAGTAATATTTCGTGGTTATTGTGAGTAAAGCATCAACATGGGAAAATGCCTGTTTTCAAAACTTACTGCAATTTGGAGGCCATATAGACTTCGGCAAGTTTAACATACGTGTACTTGACATTTTTAACCTATTTGATGATCAGCTGAAAATTACTATACCGTAAGGATATTGATAATCACATAAACGAAATTGGAGGAAAATTATTTTTACATTGAATTCCCGTATCTATAGTCGTAGGTTACAACGTGTTACAGGTAGAAAGTTATTTGTGTCAGTGAACCAAAGAGACGGTTTAAAGAATTCGCGAAATTTAATTTAGAATTTTTATGAAAAAGGGAAAGAAAAGTTTGAACAAGTTTAATACGTTCAATATCGACGATTCGGTTAACAAGTGTAGTATCTCTATCATCTACCCACCCTTCAACCCGAAAGTAAATAGGTAAGTATGTAGGTTGAATTTTTTTCCAATTTGATACATGATGTGTTTGTGAAACTGTTATTTGGACTTTCAGGACTTTTTTGAAAAATCTACTGATTACGGTCAATTTTTCAAAGTTTATAGATCAAGGTACGATTACGTTTCGGCAATATTAATAATCAATTCAACCGGTAACGAACTCGTATAGGTAGAAAATACAGCAAACACGCATACATAACGAAATGGTATATTAAGAACCACTATATTACCTTATCAAAAGATGTCTGCATGATGGGGGTATTCGCTATTCATTACTAAATTAAACCCCGTGCGGTTGACTGTGCATAATTAATTAATAAAGTATAAAATGATAAATAGTGTACTTTCGTTCATCTTTACTGAAGCTAATCTAAGTTTTCCCTTTGATCATTATGCGAATGGGATGTACTATTAATCCTATGGGATAACCACGGGATATCGTCGATTATTATCAAATGGCGAAAACTTGATGAAAAGAAGAATAAAACCGGTATCGATATAAAATATCGAATAAACTTTTCTTCTAATTAATCAAACTACTAGTGTAAGAAATGATTGAATAAACCACGCTTCTTTATATTGTTGCTTTTCAACGTTTTTATAAATGATTCCTTCATCTTTGAAACCATTAATGCGCCATTTATTTTCTTTTTTATTTAATTCTCCGATTTTTTGTTGCATTTTCCGCACTTCACGAGCAGAAGCGATTTATTTGCTCTTTTTATGCTTTTTTTCACAGCTTTTATTCGCCAACAACACGTATTCAAGATTAACTTGACAAATATTTCATTTTTTGATTTCACTATGAGTAAAATCTTAATAAACCAATATTAAATAACCGTTGAATATTGAGAAAACGTAGTGAATAAAAACGCGCAACCATTTTTTTGTTACTTTTTGAATCAGTAAATTTTCCACATTTTCATTTTACTTGTAGTACATTATTTAAAAATATTTTCAGAATTATTGTCACAGATTTATATATATTATACGAGAAAAAAATCCCGAAACCCACACATTCACAATTTCAATCAACTTTTCATTACAGTTTCAACATACGGTAGAAAAAATTGTACGAGTAAATACATTAGAACTGTAAACCATGTGTAAAAAATTTGTATCCTTTTTTTTGTCAAAAAAAAAAAATACAACAAAAACAAGGCTGTAATTTTAATCGAATGCACGTTTAACCTAGAAACGCATAACAACGTTATTCGGAAAGTTCTCTTAATGTATAACTAAGACTAAGTATGTATACCTGCTTCACCATTTGCATATCAACAATCATCATGTTTAACCGTCACTGAAAATGATAATGCGTATTCCTCGACGAATAAGTTTTCCCAATGGTATATGACAAAAGATATTCGCTTGGTATAATACGTTTTTCCATGTGGGTATTCTCGTGTAAGTATTCATCATTGATACATATGTAATGTTTTTGGATAAAATAAGTATGTATTTAAACAATGCCTTAAAAAATTTGAAAAATTTACGCCGATGCAATTTGAAAAAAATTAAGTAATACTGGCAAAATTATTACCACTGAAATTAACATCATCTATTGAATTATTTTGAGGTTTTATAGCTAATAAAAATTAAATTTGTATAAATTATTGCTTAATTGAAAATCTAACACACCATGATAAACGATGGCTTTACATGTACGTACCGTAGATGACTTTTTTTTACCATCAACTCCACTGACGGAAATTTACAACGAGCAAAAGAAAGCAGGTAAAATTGAATTTTAAATCAAATTTCGGAGGAAATTCACAGTAACACGACTCCCTCGGAGGATTATCATGTATTAGGTCATTTTCAAAAGACATTTGAGCTCGATTGGTCAAAGAAGCGTAACTCTTCAAAAGGGAATGTTTCGAATATAATAGGTAGTAAATATGTAAAGTACAATTTTAAAGCTTTCTTTTTAAAGCTCTACAATCTATTACAGTTATTTTTTTCTTTTAATATAAAGAGCTTTAAATCTCCGCTACTCTTTCACATACTTACTACCATGTCCTGAATAAGCGGATAATACATTACCACTAGCGAATACGCTGACACAAATTTTAATACAAAATTTGACCCTTCTTGTCGACTCGCCTCTAACCAAATTCATACGTACATATAAAAGTCGAGCTCGACTAATATTTCAAAGTGTTTGTACTACTTAAAACCTCAACGCTTTCCAAGTGAAAACAAAATCAAAACTATGCGCGAAAATTCATACACTTAAACGTGATTACGTCCCGGTACCTTGTGCATAAATTTTCTTCTCGTCATTTATTACACACGAGCGCTAAGTAATACTTATAATTTCTATGCTCAACCTAATTTTTCTTTTTTCTTTTACCCAGCGGAAAACGTATCAAATTGTTTCAATGTTTTTCACCATATACATACGTAATGTCTGTGAATAAGAAATGCGTTAGTGTTTCGCAAATCATTGTTTGAAAGTAAAAACTCATTACTCGAAATGCTGACAAAAATTACTTTGAAACTTGTTCCCTCTATCTTTTAAATATATACGTTTCGGTGCAAAATTAAATCAAACGAGTTAAAGAACGCATTCATAAATAATTTGTTCTTCAACGGTAATTTAAACCTCGACAAAGCTTGATAACTTTCAAAACTTTAACATAATTGATTCTGATTAGAAACGTATTTCAATTGCTCGTTACATCATTAAAAACCAAGATCATAATTTGACCAAATCTAAACAATGCATTCCACGATTTAGTTATTTGTGGAAACAAAAATACAAGAAATCGGATAATTGACGAAGGAAAAAATGAAAAAGAATAGCAATACAACATGGAAATCTTACAAGAGCGTATTTCCAATACAAAAACCAATCTATATCAATAAATTTAAATTAGCTTTAAAGGATCGTCACAAATGCCACATATTTACGCTGTTGAAACATAAAATAAGAATATTATTTCAAAAACATTTTAGGTAATATGCGACGTTACACGGTAGTCATGTTTTCTCAACTTTCTCATACGTGAACAGATGCTGCAATGTATTCAGCTGTTTACATAAGAAACTACGATTTAAACTAAGTATTCAGCTTATAGGCGTGTGTTACTGTATTACTTTATATCTTATGATGCGATTCACCATTTTGGAAAAGCGTCGTACTTTATTTCTTCGAATTTGCCGCAAGAAAACACGTGTGTAAGATGAAGATATTTTTGGAGGTTTGTTGCATTTTCATACAAAGTTAAAGCAAGCAAATGTCGTATCATTCAAATATGTATTTATAATTTTGGCCTTATTCAGAATGATGTAAAATTCTTAGATACTGAGAGACTAATTGACTTGCACTTTGACTACGAGTATTATAATTCCATTCAATAGCTGGTTAATTCAGTAAATAATTTTTCTTGTAATATTTCAATATGGTTAAATTTGAATTTAATTGGATAATTAAAATTCAATGACGAGGCGAGTCTGTATAATCACAATTCAGACATGTTGGCTAGTACTTCTGGTTTGTTTATTTTTAGTAAAGAAAGTTAAGACGGGACTACGGGTGTAGCGGGTTGCATAACCAATTTTTGTATGAAAAAGTATTAAAATCCCTGTAACTGTGTCCAATCTTGAAAATTTCAATTTAGTTAGTTGATTAATAAAGATTGAGTAAGCAATTTGTTTTTTTATTTTTTAATATATTTTTGTAATTCGGAATATTCACATTCTTGCATGGTAGCAGAGAAATGCCGAGACCTAGGGCAATTTCGGAACAGGAGTCGAGGGAAGTTGCGGATTTAAAAAACAAATAGGAGCTGGAGAAGAAGATAAGTATCCACCGCTTATATTGGGTAACAAGATACCCTATAAAATTTGGAGAAACATAATTACTAACAACGAACTTAAAGTAATTGGTATGTTTTTCTTAATCAATAATGACGATGTAAATCAAAATTTGGATAACGAACAAAAAGAACGTTTGGAAGCTTCTGCTATGTCTTTTGTATTGACTTGATTGGATGAGAACAATACAAGGCTTGTAAGCAATGAAAAGAATACTAAAGGTATATTTAAAAAATTAGATCTGATAAAATCTTCGATATCTTTGTCTCAAATTTTGCAATACGTTTTTTAAAAAAAATCTTCCCGTTTAAAGGTTTAAAAAATAATCTAAAAACGAAAAAAATAAAATAAAAGCATGTCAATATTCGATGAAGCTTTTTTAAAAAAAAATCAAGAAATATCCGGTACATAACAAAACAACGCATCTGGTTAGTGAATCTTCGGCATATTAAATTTTTACCTTTTTAATACGAAAAGTTTAATTGGATAATCGCCATTTTGGCCAAACGCCCGTAAAAGCTCGCGGGCAAGGTGCATATTACAAAATCCTTATTACATTACACGATATGGAGAGGAAATTGTAGCCTAATATTAATTAAAATTTACAAGTACCGAGTTGAAAAAGGTTGATGTGGTATTAACAGCGTTGGACGAGCTGAAATAGGGTACGTAGGATTTAACAGGTTTGTGAATTGTAAAACGTGGGGTAATTTATTGGTTGTTTCAGATAAACTCTAAAGAACTGTAGTATTAACTGGAAATCTTTATTGACCTTTGAAATGTAGTTAATGTTTCTTTTGGCATTAGTGTCGTATTATTTTGCCTCGAATTCGCCATTTTACTGCTAGAGAATTTTAAATGATTAAATTTTGTATTACGCTGTCTAGGCGATTGTTGAAACGTGATAATTAAGCGATACAATTGACCAAAATTATCTTAATACTAATTTTGAAGAAATGTAAGAAAATGTTACAATAGACGATAATTATTCTGTGTACATACGCCTATCTAAGAAAGAAATACATACTCAAATGAGGATCATCTGAATGGTCGTCATCGTTAAAAAATAAGCAAATATGAATCAAAAATGTAAGGAATACGAGGAATGTGAGGAATGCGAGGAATCCAAGGAATGCGCCAAATATGCAAAATGCTCTAAGCGCTATCTATGTTCGAGACAAGTTGAAAAAATTTTTCAAGCAAAAATCAAAACCACACATAACGCTTTCTCTCACTGAGCACAACGTTGTGAAATTGATTCGCTATAGGCATTAGATGAAGCATGTTGCAAAACCTTGTTTAAGATTTAATTTCATATTTTGACCTCTGGAAACGTGACCATTCTGAATTTGTAAAAGTAATCCTGTAGTGAAACTCGGTTAATATTTTAGATAGAAAAATGATAACCTTCGTCAGACCCAACGTGTTTCATAATAAATTATACAGCAGTAGTTTAGTGTTGAAACATAAATAATGAATTCTTCTACACATCGTTTCGATTATAATCGAGTAACAAAAGGTGCTATAATTTCATGTTATTTTAATGCCACGATAAGCGTGCTCCCACAGTATTTTCAACAATCTTCGATTATATGGCAAAAAAATTCCATTAGCTTTGAACTTTTTGCTCGTTGACTGATTAAGATATCTCATTAGCATTGGAAATATACACACGCTGTAAATGGATATTGAATAAATTACACCATCGTTAAATATTTAAAACAACTGCGTCGAATGTATCGCGCGCTACATTGCTTCCGATCATTTACACTCGCGTTGAATAAATTGCATACTTCGTTCGCCGTAAATAATTTCCAGAAATTCTCTTAATAAGTTTAAACGGTATAAAATTTGATTTCATTGGTCTTATTTGCCATTTAATTGTGTAACAGTTAATGATAATTTAAATTCGAATTTACGTAATTCGTAGCAGATAATTCGTCAAAATCCCACGTTCAAAATGACCCGGAGAAATTGAATTTTCTTTATTCAATTTTTGTCTAAAGTTCAATATATTTCACTAGATAAGAATTTAGCGTTAACTTGCATATGAATGACGTCGGTTCATTCACGAATTCAAAAATAGACACAACTATTTTACTAGTATTTTTCAGCTTTCTGACATTTTGATCTTCATGAAACTACTTTCAGTCCCATTCGTGAAACCATAATGGAGATGGTCAAAAGGTGTTGCTTGAAAAAAAGTATATTGGTGCTAATAAAAGAACGAAAGAATGGAAATACGAGAAAAAATAAAAAGAGCGTTAATAATTTAAAATAAAAAATAGCTAGACTGACATGCGATTATGACAACACAAATAACGATGAAAAAAGGTATTCCAACAAAAAGTATTATTAAAATAACTTTTAACGTAAATACAAAATGAGAAGATTTAATGGATTTTTGCATGAAATATTTTTTTCTTACTTTAATATACGATTCGATTAAATGTAATTAACCGAACTGAACGGTTCTACGCGAATGAACATTATTATTTCTTATCGGGAATTGTGGTTATATAAATCACATTTGTACAACGAAAGGAATATGGGAAAAAGAGAACACAAATGCTAGGAGACTCTTCGATAGGAATGAGGCAGAGAATATTCATTGTTCCGGTTCGATAGTTAGCCATATTTTCTTTTACGTGGTATCGTTTAGAAAACGATAGAATGAATGAGGTTACGGCGGGCTTGCGACTACCGTATAAATATCAGAATAACGAACCTATATAGTATATTGAACGTGGCAAAATGAGATGAAACTAAAATCGTTCCTATTTTGGAAACAATAGTAACAAATACAAGCACGTTTAAAGGCTTTGTAAAGTAACGTCTATTATTTCAAATTTCGCGAATAAAGAGTTATATTCCATTTTCTGAGCAAACTACGTCCTTTAAATTTCACTTCAAATGCGACTCTTTGCAATACGAAATCGTTTGCGCGTTTTCGCTATTAAATTCAAACTTTATATACGCGTCCTCTAATCAAATATTACAACCAAGAATCTGCCCGATAATTTAAACCTACTAAAGTTTTCAACTAGAATTATCCTACGCACCGCGAATTATACGCTTTTAACGAGCGTATTATTTTATAATTGAATACCTACTTCTTCCAATAGCTGAAGAAATAAGATTTCTGAGCTTTCAATTACCATTCTCCAATTAATGGTTAATCGTCCGCGTACATAAGGGGTAGCGCTTTACACCGTTTCGGGCCTTTTATACGGATATATCCTTTTATTGTGCATTTTTCTACCGCATCATCATATTACAGGGTTTTCGGAGATACGTCGAGCGTGAAAGACCACTCTCGTTTCGAGCCTTTGGTTTTCTCTGATGTCTCAAGGTTAAAATACGTCTTTATTGCTGATGGCCGTTTCAATTATTGCTTCCCCTTTTTCGCGCTTCGTCGTGCTAATTCCAAATGATGTCACATTTCGGAGTTGATCGCGTGCCCATTCGGCGTACTCGAGCGTAAATAATTAGAAATTCGCCATTAAATCGGTTAATCGTCAACATAGAACAAATCAAGTAAATTGAAGAAAACTGTTATGCTCTTCGCGTTGAGTTCCTTGTGTGATAAAATCATCGTAATACACGTATTAACGTATTATACACGTGTACGAATAACTGAAAAAAAATGTCATTTTAAAGTACAATGTATATTATACTTCAAATATATATTTATATGTTGCATTGATGTAATCAATTTTCATTTCATACACCGCATTGATTTTTCCACTTCGTCGAACGCTTAGTTTTTAAAATGCACCTGCCAATGTACCCATAAACATCTTATCGTCGAACCGTTACAATATCTAGAAAATTCAACAATCAGCTATGTGTAATGTGTACACGACGATAGAGAAATTATATCAATTTTTTTCGATACGATACTTTATTCGGCTGCGTTCTTTTTTGAATACAAATTCCATATTAACACATTATTTGAATAAATTTCCAGTCTTCGGGTACGCCTACTATTATCGAGATCTTATTTAAATTTTTACGTCATTACCGCATGTATTGAATTTCTAGTAAACGTTAAAAGTCGATTAAATTAAAATTGAACTCGAGGGATTTTAAAATACCAAATTTACAAGATATTTTGCACGTGATAAAAAAAAATTAATGGCGTTATTCAAGTCACTATACTTTTATACAGGTATTTTTGGGATGTGAATTAGTCTTTTAATAAAGTTTAAATTGAATTAGAAGACTGTAATACGTTTCAAAATCATCTTAGTCGTAATTATAATTTTTTGAACAGTTGGTATTACGTCTAGTACTTACGAATTTCATTTTCACCACCAAATTTTTTCCTTCTGTAACCTATTCGCTTACTTGTGTTTCGTAAGTAATCATCAATCGGCATAAACTTCTTCTGCACATGGATTTCTCTTATTTTATTCATTATATATTTTTCAAATACCCTATAAAGTTTCGAGATTCATTCATCACCAATTTTATTATACCCTATATCGAAGAATCGATTAGCGAAGGAAGCAATCAAAAATTCTCCGATAATTGAATTCAAGTTTGAGAAATTTTTTTCAAAAGAGCTCCACTTTTTATTGTTCCCTGCAGGCAATTACGCGGACAAACGAGTAAATCAAATAACAACGCCTTTCTCAAAATTTTAATTAAATTTTCTTTAAAATTTTAAAAGCAAAACACAATGACTGATCAGATTGCGAAGGTGTTTTCAAATTACAAGACAGTTGTTTTATTATCCTGCAAGATGATCAAGTACTCTTTCGGCCATTTACGCCGCCGTCGCAGGTAGAAATTGTTACCAATTTATTCGAACCATTGTTCCATGTAAAACGTACTTCACTTAGCAACTCCCCGAGATATACGAAGCCGCGTGCGATGCAAGCGAGAAATTAGTGGTTTTGCAGGAAATTATTCGTCTGGTTGAAGAATCTATTCGTCGATATTAATTAAACACTGGTTTCCAACGCTAATGAACTTAAACCACGCACTAGAAATCTCCATAATTAAGCAAAATTTTCGTACTTCTTGGCCTCTCAAAAGCATTTAAAACTGATTTGTCGAATCATTTGGAAAACACATGCCATCACGTGGAGCCTTCTTTTTTCAAAGCTTACGTTAATTTGTTATTTTGTATTTTTCCGCTATAAAACACCAACAAATGCGGAAGCAATAAAAAGTTAAACAATTCGGAAAATACGTAATGTCCTTTTTATCTCACGCATCGTCGAATCCTGAATAAAATTTAAATGTAGCCGGAAGTTAGAGTTCGCAGGGAGAAAAGGTAAAAAAAAAAACTCAATTCTCTTGAAAAAAAAAGCGACGGTTGATAAGTCAATGATGTAAAATCGCCTTTAAACTTACCACTCGGCAGAAGCAATTTCTTTCATAAATCAACTCGTATCAGAAAATATGTTACATTTTACATATATCCTACAGAAATGTATAAGAAATTTTCCAAACCCCACCGCTTGGCAATGAAATGGCAAAAAGGAGAGAACTTTCGCCCCATATGAGCGCCAGTCGAACCCCGGCATTCTCGTATAAGATGTATGCTCGGTTTGTTACATAACTCATAAATCTCGAGTACATTGAGGGGATACTTTATTTAAAGGCGTAAAGTTGGAACCGTAACCCCTTAAAAAAGGTTTCCACAAGATAGTTACGTTTTTACCGTTATTTCGTTACGCATCGTTGAAAATTTCATGTGCGCCAGAGTAATATTACCGATAGGAAGCCCTAACTTCTTCTTTTTCTTCTTTTTTTTAAATGGCCATTTTTATTGCCGCAGCATGTTACCGCGAGAAAATTGGACTGTAGGATATGACCCAACCTGCTCATTGTTATACACACTATCAAATTTAACTTTGCGAGATCGAGACAACTGGTGCTTCTTCGAGGCCATTCGCTAATATACATTTTTTTTTGTCTCATTACTTACTAATTCAAATGAAAGTTTTATGAAATGTACGATTGGAAAATTTCACTTTAGAATTTTCCGGGTGTAACTCAATGGCAGAAATTAATCGATCGTCGGGTAACTAAGTACCAAGCCAGCCCTTCATAATTAGTTAAAACTTTGAAAATTAGAAAAAAAATGAAAAAAGCAAACTAATGCCGATTAAAAATATAAAATCAGTAATTTCAACAATTAATTTAGTCAAGTTTTTTTTCAATTTCCCTTTCAATAATCTTTGAAATCAGATTGACCATTAAACTACACCGTGACAAAATTTAAAATACAGCGCAACCGAATAAATCACCTGTTGATACAAGAATGAGATATTCTATCGGTGAAGGGTTTAAACAAGCTAAAGAGCTTAAAGTGACACCTAAAACGGATACAAGTTACTTTTTATGTTACATTATATAACTTCGGAACACCTCAGCACTTGTGAAGTTTTCGACGATTGAACGCGCTACCGCGTCATTAGATGGAAAATACATTAATTCGTCGTTGCTGAGTTATGACTGCATTAAATCAGAAATTAAATTTCTGTCGGAGAGATTTGTCTGAAAGGGCAACAATAACAAGGTAAAAGGTTGTTTTTTCTGCTTTGGACGAGTAACGTTGCTACTTGTTATAAATGATGCGTCATTAAGAAATGCGACCTTTTTTCTCTCTCGCTCAGACGAACGTGCGCTGTGGAAAAAAAAGTGAACTAGACTAAATGCCTACCGCGTCTGCCATGTGTTGTAGGCCCTTTGATGCTTTATAAATACTCGGCTCCGGCAATTACTCGTATTCCCAAAACGTACTCTCCTGACGTTTCTCATTATTTGCTTTTCTTGCTTCTCAAATTGCTAAAATATCACTCTTGTCACGTATTAAATTCAGCAAAATATTTTCGATGAAATATTCGCATTATAAAAGCCGACGATAATGGGGCATTTTTTTTATAAAACCGGGGCCCTTCGATACTGCGATATTTTTCACGCCTCGCAACAGCCAACACGAAACGCCTATGTAATCGTTTATACGCGCCGTAACAATCGGTTAATTTGTACAATTACAAATTCCTATACAGTTTCAACATTAACGCTGCTGTTCTCAAGGGAGGAGTGCAACTTTGCCAAGAACACGTTTCCTCGAATATGTTTATTCTCTTAATACCTTAACAAATTCGTTCTAACAATACTTTCCATAAATGTTAACCTTTAACGGTTGTAATTATAAAAGTCGTCGTTTTTTTTCATTCTTAAATGAGCGTATAAACGAGTTGAATTTTTTTTTCAAACGTAAATTTTGCTCAATGGTCTTTTAATTGCGATAAACTCGGTTGAAGAATTTTTAGCAAGAATTAACAAATTTTTTTCAAGATAGTATCACAAGGTGATCATGAAAGAAGTGATTTCTCCTCAGTAATCAAAACAATTCCCATGAAGAAAATGGAACCAGTGTAATAATCAAATACATTTGTAACTCCGTATACCATACAATTATAACTTGATTACCAGTGCAACAAAATTTTGCACAATCCCTGAAATAATTTTTGAATAACTGCCCTATTTTTAAAATTTAACCTCAAGTTGAAATAAAATTTTGTCACCAAACAAATCGATGATTCACTTCGGATATTTATCTCAATTACCATTGCATACCTTATTTTATATCTTAATCTTCTTCCAAAGACCAATAAAATTTGCATGAAACATTTAAAACCTTTTCTTGTTTACCATCCTTTGATAAATCATTTTCGATGAACATAACAGATGCGAGTAACATATACATACTTTATGGCATCATTCGAATAAGAGGTATCTTTAGGTAACATATGCTTTTACTTACTTCGATTCCCCGCAAAATATATTCGTTCCAAACAAACCCATCAGTATTTATAATATACTTTGAGTTTAGAAATATTCTATATACTTTGTAAATATAAAAAAAAAACAATTGTTGTGCTATCGAGTTACATCCTATACTTCGATACTTTTACGGAAGTTCTGTACTTCGATGGAAAAATTTTTCCATCGAAATTATTTCAATTCGCGATCAAATATCATTGTGAGAACTTTGCCAGCTGAATTGAAAACTGTCGCATATTTCGCTTGCATAAAAATTAAACAAGATTAAATTATATGCGAAGTTTAATTTTCAAACAGTCCACTCTCTATACGATATTTTTTTTTTGGAAACTACTTGTTCGGCTAGTAAGTAAAGTACATCAATTTGTAATGAAAAATATTTCACCGGTACAAAATACCAGATAGTACTCCATAAAATACTGTAGATGAAAAACGTTATTATGAAACGTGGTCTGACATGGAAATTGAAGGGGCGCCGAATTTTTGAACTTATAAATAATAACTCGAGCAATTCTGTTGATAGAAAAAATTTTTAACGACATTTTTGTACATCCTATTGCGTACAGCGAATCAGTCACATGATATTTTTGCCTAATTTCTAAACCAGAGGAGTAATAAAAGGCGGAAAAAAATTCCACGCAATGTAGCGCCTTCAGTATTGAAGATATGCAAATTTTTGCCATTTTTTTTGTAGAGCTGATTAAAATCTACAAAAAAGGTGATGACAAAATTTCATAGCATATCTTCGACATTGAAGGTGTTACATCGTGTTGAAATCCTTTTCGCTCTATGACTCCTTCAGGTTAGAAATTGTGCAAAAATATCAAATAACTGATTCTGTTGTACGTAATGAGATGTACAAAAATGTGCTTATAATTTTTTTTCTATTAATTGAATTACTCGAGTTATTGAGTGCGGGGAAAATAATAAAAATTCGGCGTACCTTCGAATTTCAAATTAGACCATCCTTCATAATGTTTTTTATCCATTTTCTAGAGTACCATCTACCGGTGAAATATTGTTAATTACTCGTTTTTCACGCTGTGAATAAATCGAATAAAACAAGTCATTTCAACGTATTATAAAAAAGTTGATGTTTCTAAACGCTTATGTTGTGTAGACCCAGCATAAAGCGAATTTAACGAAGGGATTACAATCAACGACGTAACAATTTCCAATTTTTTTCCAAACATGGAATTTTATTAAGAAAAAAAATCCCGACGACCCAGATCACGATGTGCTGGCTCACACACGCGTGATTGTAGGTTTGAAAACGTTATTCTAACCGTCCGGTAAAATTAGCAGCAAAAGGATTGAATTCCAACGCAACACGTGAACGTAATTTAAAATAATACTTCGCCTCGTCCTTTTCTCGTACGAACACCGTAACCACAAATTCTTACATGTATACACCCCAAAAGGATCTTAACCGTTTGATTTCGCTATTTAATCTGTTTACTTTTTTCTATGGTTAAAATGGGACAAAGGTAAGAGTATGTTTACGAATAGCAAAAGATAACATTTCCGCACTATGCAAGTAAATAGTTAACGCAAAATAGGAAACTAAATGCAAACAATATAGAAATTAATTTCAAAAGCTAACACATTCCTGATATACAAACTACCCTACATGTACATAGCTCCATGCACGGTATCGATACGGTGCCTCTTTTTTTACCTTTATATTCGCGTACATATTGAAAAAAAAGGCCATACGCGAATGCGTTTTTAAAAATAACTTTCTATTATTTGCTGAAAAGGATAATAACTCTTGCTACGTAAGCTTTTCAAACCATGTTTAAGCGACGAAGTGCTAAAGTGTGGCTTTTGTGTAACTCAGAAAATATGAAAGTAATCTAAAGTTATAAGCTTCGAATACGTTCTTTAATATAAGTTTTTAGACATCCAGCCACACGCTATTAATTTCTTCGTATAAAAGCCAACTCGTGGACCTCGTCGTATTTTAATATTACCTTTAGGTAAAAGTTTCATATTGTTAAGTTTTGCTATTTTCAAGATGATACCATTTTAAAATGAACAAATTTTATATTCGATTTTCCATTACATTAAATATGGACAATTTCTTAAACGGCTATATACACGAAATTTTGCGATCAAATTTTTTTCTCTTGTTTACTATACATACAATGGCCTAATAAACTTCTATTTTAAACCTTGATATAGCTTCAAACATGAAACAAAAATTAAAACAACTTTTATAATAACCAATAAAAAGTCAAAAAAGCCTTAATAAAACGTTTTTTCAATTTATATTTACCGTCTAAATGTTCATTTTGCGAATTTTCTTTTATAAATTTATTCAAAATAATTTTCAACTTTTTGGAATTATTCTTTGAAAAATGTTCAAAAACACGATACCTTCCTAAAACAAAAGATGAAAGCGCAAAAGCCATCGAAAAGTTTCCTAAAAATTACTTCGTATTAACTCAATACGTAACAAAACTATCGGAGATTTCCATACCAATCTACACCGTATCGGTCAACTTCCTTCCTTCCTTCCTTCAACCGGATAATACAGTAACTAAAAACCGTATGTATATGTAAAGTTTAGTCTACTCTTGCGCCGGCCAAATGTATTTGATAAAATTTACAAAAAAATTGATAAGTCATGAAAACCGAATTACGTCATTTAGAGATTCTTCGCATTTTTGTCACCTTCAATTTCGAATCTACTCGAAAATGTCAAATAACTTATTCAAACGTTCTGTAGGGACAGAAGACCACGATGCATAAGATGTCATCAACATTAGTAGTAAAAATTTACCATCGCTGGATATAAATAGTTATTAGAAGGTCCTCCTGAAATTAGAATTACTAAATAAGCCTCTTTGATCATTTTTTCACCTCGTTTTCGTGAATTTTTCCTACCATATTTACATTTACTACAAATACCACACAAACCATCGAATTATTAATGTAAACAAAAAACCTCGATGCTCATCGATTCCATCAAATTTATTCTAATACGGAAACGTACATCCTAAATAATAAACAATTGGTACGAGGCAGCAGCAAAATAGGAAAAAAGATTTATACTTACAACATCGGTAAAATAAAAAAAAGACCTTTCGTAAGCGACCGCAAAAATGGGAGATTCGGGTTCACGAAAGAAAAAAGCCAACAAGATAAAGTAGATAACATTTCACTTTCAAACAATACCGCATTAAACAAAAGCGCAACGTCCGCGTGTAATTCCAAAGCAATTTTTGATCTCGTTCTCGCATACATTTTTCACAGACGTTCCCTCTTAATTAACGCGACAAGTGAAAGAAAAAATAATCAAAACGAATTTCCCTTTCTTTGTAGTCAAATATCAAAAACCCTAAACGTTTGAGCTTTTAGCATAGCGTGTACGTTAGTAAGTTTCCACGTTATTATAGGCTTTGTGTAAACACTTGTTAAATCGAAAAACTTTTCATCCATAATCCTACTAACTTGATAAGCGCAATTTAAGGACCGCTAATAATCAGCCTACATGAATACGAAAACTCAACAAAGCTTACAATTTCACATTTTTTCAGTTTACGTGGTTTACACCTCTGATGAATAAGGACGCATGACTGAGTACCTACTTTTCCGACATCAAAAGGGATGAAATATGCGGTAAGCTTCGCACTAAATAATGTTTAATGTTGAGGATTAACAAAAAATTGAGATATGCGAAAAAGAGCTTTAGAAAAAAGGAATCACTTTCGCCTTTTTTTTTACCCCAGATTTTTCTCGAGTGATTTTTTCCCCCATTTTAGACCTTATTTTGGGCTTCAAACAAGCATCTCATTACCGAATAATGAACCAAGTTGAAACAGATATAATAGACCCTTTTCTTATTATACCCAAGTACAACAGTGTAGCTTCATTAGCCGGTAATCATTTCGTTCATACAAACACTA
Source organism: Maconellicoccus hirsutus (assembly GCA_003261595.1). Taxonomy (NCBI): domain Eukaryota; kingdom Metazoa; phylum Arthropoda; class Insecta; order Hemiptera; family Pseudococcidae; genus Maconellicoccus; species Maconellicoccus hirsutus. Next base: position 91,464 of record QBDW01000123.1, on the reverse strand, counting down.
GATTATTCTTAAAGGATTACGCTTCAAAACATCAAACACGTGAAAATTACCTGATTAATATTACAGCCTACATACACGACTTATGAATTAATTCTGAGAAATAAGGCAATCCAACATATCAAGATAAATTCTCAGATTACACGAAAAACACGCTTGCCAAAAAGAGAAGAGAAACCTTCAAATGCATCAAATTCTAAATGACAAGAAACTTCAACTTTATACACAAGAACGGAATTCAAACAAAGAAATAACAAGATGATATTTAATCACCAATAATGTACGTAAAATGGTGCTTTTCCATTTCACCCAATTTTCACGCACCTACGCGTAAAATTTCTTTTCTCTAGCTAGACGCAAAAACGCGGAGTGTTTCAAAGCGAAAAAATTGGAAAAACGCGGACTTTTATTTTAATATATTTGATTTACAACTCGCAACCAAAGGTAGAATACCCGTAAGTTTTAAAATATGATATACGAGCGACTTCAAGGTTATCAATATTAATATTTCATCATCACAGCGCCACGTAAAAAAAAATGCACGTAAAATTTATTTAAGAGTCATACGACGTGCAAAAATGTAACCTTAAAATGAATCAAACGCGCGAATGCACTTTGTAATTTCATTAATTCGCAAATAGTTCAAAACGTTATCTTTCGTATACGCGGCAAAGACGGTAGTTTCTTCAAGTACTCATTACGAGATCTTTATACGCGTTTCCGCAAAATTCGTGCACGAGTTTAAAATATAATAAAATTTAAATTACCAAACATTAAGTGACATAAAATTACAAGGAAGATTAAAAAAAAAACTGAATAACACTGACAACGAATATTAATAGACCGTTAACGCAATTTAGTTTAACATTTAATGGCTTATAAACAACATCGAGTATTTTCTCTGTAGCTACTTTCGAATGAAAAACTGTGTAAGAAAAAAAATTAGAAATTTAAAAGGATATTTTTTATGACACCTCATATATATGCTAATTTTATGCTCGTCTACGCAGCTATTATGCAGTATAAATGTTCCGATTTCGATCATAAACGTTTCTTTTTTTCATTCCCTTCCATTATCAATGCCACTCATTTGCTCTAATTCGAAATTGCTGAAGTAATAATGCAATTGTTGCTAAATTCGCGAACATAAGCATACAGACTACGAAGAGTAATAACTGTAAATCTGGCTCCTTTTTTTTATTTTCAAGTGTGCCACAACTAAATTAATTAGTGAAGAACAAAACAACGATAGAACGATCTGGACCAAGGGGATGTTGGATAGCTCGTTCCTCAGTATTTTTCAATCGTGTTACCTCCGGAGAAATTGACCATTTAGGCATAGCAAATTTGTATTTGTAAAATCAATTATTTTCCACCACAATGTTAATATTCATGTATCAATATAATTTTTTCTTCAAATTTTTCAGTTGGTAAAACTGCTATTTTGTAAAGAAAGTTTCAAATACTCTAAACTTTTCATCCTCCAGTTAGGAAAATTTTGATAGTTATTTATTTTTTTTTAATTCTATCAAAACGGGACTACAGTTATAGTGTGCTGCATAACCAATTTTTGCAGGAAAAGTCACTGAAATTCCTGTAACTGGCCGGGAAAATTAAAATCGTGAAATTTCGCTCTATAGAACAAACAAGTGTACGCTTAAAAATATTATATTAAAAAATTGCTCAATTTTATGAAATATTGAACCTACATGACCTTATTTTGAGATTTCTAAGATCTTACAACTTCAGTTGTTGATCAAATGGGATAATTTTTCGATATGATATCCTAGAACACACTTGTTTGTCCGATAAAGCAATACTCAACAGTTTTAATTTTCCTGGGCAATTACAGGGATTTCAGTGCTTTTTCCTCCAAAAATTGGTTATGCAACCCAATATACTCGTAGTCCTGTCTTATTTAAACTTAAATCGGTTTACTGAAAGAACACAAATTACAAAATAAAAATTAAATTTTGGAAACTGAGCATAAAATTTTGGCTGAAAAGTGAAAATTTCACGTCATTAGGATCTAATAATTGTAAATAAAAACGGAAATTTTTGTAAAGGTTTAAATTTAAATAACAAACGAAATTATATTTAAGAATTTCAAAATTTATGATGGATATTTTTGAATTTTTGTTTCACCTCCCCCTCCTTACTTCTACCAAAATAAAAAGGAAGTTGTTTTAGCGCACATCATCGCAAACAAACGTGAAATTTTCTTGAAAAATAAGAATAAAAAAACTTAAAAGAGAAAATTTTAAAATTATAAAAATTGATGGAAAAACTAAAAAAAATGCCTCGAAAAGTTATTTAAAAAAGTCACTAGTTCGAGTTTCTCCTCTGTCATTAACCATAGGAATGAAGTTCTTACAAGACCTATTTCTTGTATTAAACCCCCAATTCTGGATACTAAACTACGGTAAAAAATGTACTTATTATACCCTAGGCCATCACTTCTAACTTTTTAAACATTTTTCGAACTATTACTACAGCGAAATTTCTCCACATTGTTCATCGAGCTTGACAAGCAACTATGCGATAGAACTTTCACACAAAAAATTTTTTGAATGACTTTTATTCAAACTAATGGATTTCATAATAGTACCTGTTGAAAATGTAATCCTCAGGTTGGCCGTCATTACGTAGCTTTAATTTAAAATTGAAGAGTGATTTGTTTTCATTATAATTCGTTTTTGCGTAAAAAACAATTCGACTCATTAAAAATATCATTTTTTCAATTTTCTAGAAAAAGAGAAAAAAATGTATCGATATTTTCTTTTATTTGTCTATTTCACATAATTTCATGGAAAAAATTTCAATCAGTTTCAGCTCTTTGCGGTAATTCGATAATATACCCGGTGGGCGTCACTTTCAAACCGATACGTTCTGTCTTTCAAGAATGGTAATGACAGTTGAACGTAAAATTCGAGTGGTTGAAATCTCTTTGCAACGCATCTCTCGATCGTCTTCTACAATAAAAAGAAACACCAAATTTCAAGGACGTACTTGAATAAAAAGAAGCAAAAAAGAAATAAAATACAAGAAACACTAACAATAGCGTTAAAATAGGAAACCTTTCGCTTTTATTTGATGAAAAAAAAACGGCTTCTCATTTCCGGTAGCGAATTCTTATACGTTTTCTATAAACGCTTTTTTCTTTGAGTTGATTTTTTATCTGATAATTTTAATATTGCATATTACATAGGTACGTGGAATTTTTCCGACGTAAATTTTCCGGGTAAAAATTGCAGATTTCTTGGGCGGCGTAGGAATTTTTTTATTTCATCAGTTAAAGCGGAATTATTGCGCCTTCGGTAATGAAATAAATCAAGCGGAACGTTTGCGCTGTAACATTTTGTTCTAATGTAGATAGACAGGGTGGTGGTGGTTTATACACACAGAAGTTTCCTGTCTCTTTCTCTAATGCAGTAAAATCTCTCCACTCGTCTTCTCTGCCGTTCTACGGTACACAATAAAAGACAACATTGTACACCAGATAAAACCGCAACGTTTCCTTTTCGTCATACATTTAGGTGCGTCTCGGCTTTACGAATAAATTAATTTTTAACGTGTTTACATACACACGTACATCGCCAAATACACCAGTCCGAAGATGTACACGACCAAGAGACTAATTTTGCTAAAATCTACTAACCTTAAATAATTCGCCGAGGTTGTACTTGGAATGCAATTCCATATACCGTGTAATTGCAGTAATTTATAAACGACTGCAAAATTCCGCAGCATTTTTTATCAGCACCGATAAATGTGCTGGTTACGTACCGGGACGTTGTGCAGATTAATCAACGTGGCGCGAAATAGGCTCATGGTGACAATCACCATCGTGTAACGGAGGTATTATTTCTCAAAGCTCAATCGATGCAATTTCAATCGATCATTTACAACGTGTGCACATTTTGGTTGGTTAATGCATTCGAATTTAGCATCGCGAATGGAATTACCTTTAATCATACACCGAAACGATTTTTCACCGATTTATATATTATGCGTTACTATATTTTTTACATGTGGGAGAATGAATAATTTTTCGCGTCATTTTTTTAATAATTTATTTACTTATTTAAAAACCAAAAGAGGAAATAATCTTAAAATACCGATTGATCATAATTAATTTAGGTACCTGAAATAAAAAGTTTCTGAATGTGACCACCAGAGTGTGATGGTCTTTAAAATTTCAACAGAACTTCCTCGTAAATTTTAATTTGTGTGTATATTTTAATGGCACTAAATACACATTAATTTTTTATGAATGATTCACTAATTTAAAACTTATCAATATTCTAATAAAAAAAATACATGATTATATGAAAAGATAAACTTATAATAATACAGACACGTTACTGTGATACGTTGAATATAGAACTGATTTTGATATGATAATACCAAGGTATCTCATTTCATATTATCGTATCATATTTTATTATAATAATATCATATTATATGTCACGATCGAAGAAATGGTAATTTCTAACAAGCCACTAGCAGAACAGAATCAATGTCTCATTCCAATATTAAAAAAAAAAAACAAGGACGCGTTTCAGATTTACAAGGTAGTCAATTATTTTAAAAAAATATAAAAACATGTTTCAAATACTTTAAATTGAAATTAGCCAGATAATTAATTTGAAAGTGAAAATTTGTTGAGTTTTTTCTGATCATCAAAAGTGTTATTTATGATTTGATTTTAACCTTTGACTGGTATCATAGCGAGGAAATTCCCGCATATACAAGACGCAAGTTATTTAGTGGTAAACGTGTTTATCCACGTCTCCTACACAGTTTCAACATGTTACCCCCTTCCTAAAATGTAAGCGGGGTTTCGTTCACTATGATACCATTTACGTTATTTTTTCAAGTTTTATAACGTAAATATGGTATCGTAATGAGCGAAACCCCGAAAATTAGAAAAAAAATGGCATTGGTTTTGAAATTGTATCTCACCAAAACCAGTTGTTTCTGTTCAAAATTTATTTTAAAAAAGTGCAAATCAAAGGTTTACAAAAAATATATATCGTAAATTTATTTCACGCGGGGATTCCCCTACAATGACGCCATTCTTGATTGTCGGTTTTCAGGAATTTCCTGTCGATGAAGCCACTCTAAGGTGTTGCAGGAATCCTCCCACGATGATGCCATTCTTGATTGTTGGTTTTCAAGGATTCCCTCCCGATGACACCACTCTAAGGTGTTGCGGGGATTACCTCGCGATGACACCATACCAATTTTTTTTTCATGATACCAATTAAAGGTTTTAACTGACACGGATGAATGAATGAAACGCATTATTTCTGTCATTTTCTCTTCATTGAATTAGATGGCATTTGCCGAAACAGCTGTCACGTAATTAAATATGTACATATATTTTTTCCACGCCGTGAATTGTAAGTGAGATCAAATCTTATTTAATTTTTTCTTCGTATCAAAATCATTTTCGTTTCTATTCGACGTTTGAGGGATTGATTAAATGCATCGTAACGCAAATGATAAAATTACAAAAAAAAATTGCCAAAAACTAACAAAATATTTATAATCTTGATCCCTTATAATCATTAATTTCCTCCACTTCAGGGTGAAAATTCTGTAAAACGCGCTAAACAAGGCGCCCAAGAATAATACAAAAACATTAGACATACAATGCTATTAAAATGTTAAATGAACTTTCATAACGAAGTAAAATTCCCTCAACAACGCCCAATGAATAATTTTTTACTGCTCAGTAGTCGTAAAAAATGCTAAAAAATTTCCATATAAAAAATGCCGTTTGGTTTGAATAGTGGTTACCAAATTTCACGTTTGTTTACAGAATACGTATTCAATTTTTGAGGATTCAATAAAGCGCGACGAAATTCATCATAAAATGAGTTCGACGTTTATCATGATTTATAATGACTGACAGCCACTTCAAAAAGTATGAAAAAAAACAACACGATGTTGAAAAAAACTCGTTAAAATTTTCCAAACGTAGAGGGTAAATTAACGTAATAAATCTCATAAATGAATTTATAATTTTTAAAGCGGACGTCGCATATTAGGGTGAATTTTTGTAAAAAGGCAACTTTTTTGTTTTATTTAGTCACGTCCTTATTTAATTGTATTAATAAATGAACATAAAACTTTTACGGTTGAGTTTAAAACTCGTTAAGTAGAAGAATAATTAAGAAAGAGTACGAAGGTGTAGCCACGCTGTTAAAATAATGCGAATTTTCTCTTCCCGTTTCGGCCCTTAACTCGAAGTTTCCACGCTAATTTAGGTTTAGATCATTGGTGCATAAACTGCGGAGACTGTTCGACAGCAAAAAATGAAAAAAAACATCGCGTAAGACTCATAAATATTAGTATCGTATGACGAACGAAAGTATTTAAAAGTAAAATAACTTTTAACCAAAAAACTTTTCAAAGGTTTTGAATAGCTATCTTAGTAAGTTCTGCTTATATTGGCAAGTAATTTTTAATACGAGAATTCCACGCAGATGCGTGGATTCTGGATGTTTTATATTTGCACATATAAATTCACTATACGTACAATAAAAAGCGAGAATTTGTGTTGCACGACAAATATAACCCGAAATTCGCCATTTTTCGCCAATACAGCAACTCGATTACAACTTTTAAATTCTAATAAGGATCGTTTTGTTTTCGTAATGTTTGTTTAACGATACTTTTGTGTAATATTCAATAAGTGATTTATATACAACGGATTTCCAAAGATAATAGGCTTACCTATTGCGTTCGTATACTTTGTCATGGATACCTACATATCCAATAACACAGCTGAACATTTATTCCCTTTATTATCATCATCGAATTCATTTCCAAGTTCGTTTCATATCCCGGATATACTAGCCAAGTATACCAGATAAGTCCAAAGTATATCTGTAAGTAGGTATACGAACCTAACAAAAAATGTTTTATATTTTAGTCAAAAATATTACATTAAGGATCTAATATTCAGAAATACGATGCATAAAATCTTTTCTTTTTCTGTAATCCGTATCTATTCGTGATACAGTATAAACTATTTAGACGTTTAAATTTCTCTTCATTCTTTCAAAATTCTACGAATACGTAATAATTTCCGAAAAAATATAATTCTCTGCAAAAATAACCAACACGTACATTATTTAGATTAATAGCCCAAAAAATGTCTTCTAAAGTGACATAATAATCTGCCTTGTTTTCCAACAACACCATTGGGACAATTCTACATTGTGAGAAAGAACCAAGTTTTTTCAAAAAGAAGGAATAAATTTTGTCGACTAATAATATTTCGTAAAGAAACTAAAAATTTCAAGGAATTTAGGGCATACTTATTATGGGAAATTTTTTAATAAAATTCCAAAGCTACCGACTATAAACTTCGCACATGTAATACATATTCTTCACGAATTGCTTGAGGCTGCTTAGTACATCAAACCGAGTCAGGCGTTTTTTAGGTTCATCAAAACTAGAGAAGTACATATGAGCAAAAATGAAATTTATGAAGTAAACTGTCCGCTAACAATGGTCGTAAGAGACACATACAAAGTAAAAATACTAAAAGAATATATAGAGTTCATATTTTAACAGTAAATAAGTTTACCGACGGCATCAAAACCGAAGATTTATCTGTTTCCCAACGGACCAAAAACCAGAAAAAACAGCAAAAATAAATTGAAGAACTTTTCCCCTGGAAGAATCCGGTATAGTAGACTTGGATTGAGTCATCATTTCGAAACTCTGCACCAATTAAACTAATCTAGGTCATCAGGTGTACTTTTGGCGATCTGACTACATGTATAACATCCCTACATAAGAACTTAAATTTTAAGTTTTAAAAATATAAGGAACAATTTCCATGCAAAAATACAGGAAGTTGTATGCAATGCAAATAAAACTTACGTAAGTGTGATGAAGAAAACTAAGAGAAATTTTAGTAGCACTGTTGATTCACCAGTAAATTTCTTGCTAGTTTAGAATCGAAATCGAAATTGCAATATATTCGTATTAAAATATCGAAAAAGTTCAATCACAATTACAAAAATTGTTTTCATCCCTATGATACTCAATATAACACCAATACAAATCGAGTTTTTCTTTAAATTACTTCTTGTTTTTCGCATTCATTACTTCTCTTTATTTACTAGTGAAGTGTTATAATTACATTACATCTTTGCTAAAACACTTAGCGTATAATTCATTCAACGCCTTCTTTTTTCCCCCATTTTTTTTATTAAAAAAAATTGTATCAACATCTAAAAAATGGGTTCCGATTAAAACCGAAAAACGGCTTTACTTAAAAAAAAATTAATTTGATTGCATTCCGTCGCGATTGCGAATTCCATTTCACTGTTGAAACAAAATTGTAATTAAAATCCAACTAAAATGAACTACTTTAACGGCTTAATTTCTGTGAAATGTCGCGTTCGCAAATTCACTCGTATAAATTCAACGATATACGCTTTAACATTTTCTCGCCGCCATCCCATCACCATTCCATTAATTTTTTCACCTTTTTTCTCCTTCGCGCTATATCTCAAATAAGGATTATGTTTCACGTATTAAATGGATTTTACTTATCAAAACCGAATTAATAATCGACCCTGTTGTTTACGTATACGTCGACATTTTCAAATAAACCTATGTGTACGATGATAATCGACAGGGCGCGCATTGTAAAGCTGCGAGTTCTCATCTGAACGGCCACGTTAATTCGAGCTTTCATTTTGATAACCAAAATTCGTCTATATTTTTCACATCACTTTATCCTGATGACCCTGCGTACTGTAGACCGACAAGATTGCTAACAGCTGCGAACCATGTTAGGTTATAAATGACGCAAAACTGTCAAGCACGTTTCAATTCTGTTTGACCTCTTCATTTGTTATCGATAACATATTGCTTGATATATGCGATACACCGAGACGCTTGATCAATTAAATTTTTACACAATGTACGCATTTTGATACTATTTTTTTACTCGTCCCCACCATTTTAATTTGTATAGTAGTAAATATACTCGTAACATAGATATTAGGATAGTTCTGTAGTATATTTCAAAAAAAAAAACCAATCAGTTCGATGAAAATATGAAAGATAAATTGAAATTCAACAGTAATTAGCACACGAAAAACTGTTTAAATGAACCATTTCCGACACTACTAAAATGATTCGAGTCCGATTAAAAAAATGATCCGATCGAGTATTGCTCCAAGATGAACGAAAATCAAATCCGATAGTCAAGTACCGAGTAAGTTCACTCGTTAATTACGTAATAAGCCACTCGTTCTGACATGTACCACACTATATCAAAGATAATTAGTTGAATAAATGACGCTCCATTATAGCTACAATATGCGTAGTTTTCAGCATATCAACTTGGTAAGACTGTTTCAGCACTGATATGTATCCTTTTGACGTCAGCACGAGTAAATTTCCATCATTTTCTAATTAGTGACTTAAAGTACCTTTGCGAGCAAATGTTACTGATACCTACTCTCTTAACAACAGTATCCACTTTACATTTCAGTTCAAGAAATATTTTTTGAACTTTCCAAAGAACAGTACAATTATCATACCTCTTCAAGTTTATATGTAATAGAAATCCAAGTGAGTAATACTGTATGTATCTTGTATCACCAATACAAATATGTTTTCAGCAGCTTGCATACCTGTTACTCTCAAAGCATTTCTTTATAGACTAGCAAACCCGTTAATACATTCAAATTCGAATTGTGATATAAACCAAAAACGGTCGTGGAAACTTCACGTTTCCATGAAGTAGCGCTACGTTTTTAATTGGAGTCACATCTCACGATTAATCGTGACGTATCCATTGTGCCACGTTTTCAATTGATTCGTGGCTCAAACAAGTCTTTGAGGTGTCACGTTTTAATTGAAGTCGAGTGTCAGGTTATGATTTTGGTCGTCAAGTATTTAAAACATGTTTTCAAATACTTGACATCTTCATGAAGTAGCTTCACGTTTTAATTGGAGTTACATTTCACATTTGGTCATTACATATTTGGAGTGTCATATTTTTAAGTCATTTACGTTTCAATCAAGTGACATCGCACTCTTTGAGGTGTCACGTTTAACGTTTGGTCATCTGTAGTCACGTATCACCTATTTGAAGTTCTATGTATCCTGAATCACGTTTCAATTTTGAGGTGTCACGTCTTCATATACGTCATGTTTCACGTTTGATCATAACACGCGTGAAGTCTCATGATTCCAGGTGATTCATGTTTCTATAATGTAGCATTACAACTTTGAGGGGTCACATTTTCATATACGCCATGCAATACAAAAACCAAGTGAGTCACAGCACATGTTTCTTAGTCCCGTCACGTTGAAGTTGCTCTCAAAGCATATTTTTCAGCTACAGATATAGTTGATTTTTGAAATAATTGGCGACGCAAAGGGTAGCCAATAGATTGCGACCCGCGTTACAAAGAATTTTCGCATGATAATTTCCGCTGACGTCATTAAATAATTACTCGAATCCAAGGTTAACTATAAAGGTAATACGTATGTAGGTGGCGATATTTCCTCGACAGGAAGTCAATTTCACGCCGAGCTAAATCTTAAGTTGTCAAGCCTACCTCACATCAAATCAATTGCACAATAAGTTAGGTGCGTTTATCGAATTAAATTAATAACGGCCGAAATTTCATTTCGTAACCTTTTCAATTATCACATTAATAGCATCTGCTTCTCCTTAACCAGCGCAAATGAAATTTTTCATAAAATTACATTCGCCAACGTTTGCATTTTGAAATTGATGAAAGGTACGTAAAATTTAATACACTCGAAAAACGCGCGCCATCTTAATTATTCCCAAATGAAATATTTAACCTAAAAAATGCTTTTGAATTATAATTTTTCCCTTTCGTTTGAAAATACGTGAGTTTTGTAAATTGGCTGGAAAAATCTTGCCTCATTTTGAGCTTATTTCGAATTAATTCGTCAATGAAGATTGCGCCAAGGTTTCTTGCGACCCCGGAGGAATTACGAAATTAAGGTCGTCTTCTAAATTAACCAGTACGGCGCGTTTATTTTATACACGATAACCTACGACAAGGTGGCAATGCCGAGTAGAATTTTACATCCAAAATGAAGTGCTATTAACACCGAAAGTCAACTTTCACTGTTAAACTGGCGATATTTATTTAGAATTCGAGCTTAAATTTCTCGCTCTTCAAAAGTAACTCCGATAAAGATAATTTCACGATAAAAACACTGGTGGGTCTTAAAATGTGTATCGTCCGTTATTTTCACCGCGCTTCAATTCATTTGATTATTCGTACATTTATTTCGTATAATATTCGTTTATACAAAATAAAACCGTACATTTTTCGACAAAAAAATCACAAAAATATTTTCGTACGAGCTTTAAAATCGTCGCTTTTTGCTTTGAAAACCGAAATTCTATTTTATAATCCTCCGCAAGGGTATAATTCAAGTAGTTCCAATGAAGTGAACAACACGTGTCCTGAGAAAAGCTCAGATTCAACCTAAAAACCAATTTACTCTAATCTGAATAGTTTCATGGCTTCGGGCAAGAAACAGGATCGTTAGAACTTATCAAAGAGATTTCTACATTTCAATAGTTTGAAAAAAAAGTCAAACAATGAAAATGGTACGAAGGTCAAAGTAGAATAGAATTTACTTGACGAATAATTAATCAATACAAATCACTAAATAGAACATATTCCTAAACGAAACATATTTCAAAATCTGAATGTAAAATTACTTTTTATATCGTTGAAAAATATAGCGAGTAAAACGTAGTTAAGGTTTTACGACGTATTTATAATAACTTTCATTTAATATGAAAATTACGTTTCGTTATCCAGAGAAAAACCTTCATCGAAGAAACTTACATTTTACATAAATTTCCGAAAACATGGAAAAACAAATCAACACTTGATAAATTACTAATTATATAAATTCGCTATAATTAAAAAGTACGCAACACAATGTAAAAACAACTAATTTGCGAAAAACATGTTGAAAAATAAATTATACAAAAATTTCAATACCCGGACGTTCGCTTCGTGAGCACATATTTCCTCACGATGGTCAGAAAATAAGAAAAAAGATATAATCTGAGATAGACGTCGCAGAAAAAAAAGCTATTATATTTCGAAGAATCGATTTGTAAATAAAGTACGTTTTTTGATACGCGTAAGAGAAAAATGGCAAAATAAGAATCGAAACGCCGTTTTGCGATGAGATATTTACACACTAAAACAATGATCGATAGATTTCGACGATGCAACGTCTTCGTGAAAATATTTCTCATCATGATTGATCACTACTTTGTGACGTTTTTTAAATACCATCATTTAACCGGAAATTTACAAACTTGAAAAATTTTTTATTTTGAATCTTCTTTTTGACTGAATTCTTATCAAGGATGATAAAAACTTTTTCAGCGAATCGTTTCAAAATTAACATTATTATCACGTAAGTATATCTACTTAAATTTAAACATTTGCAAGGCCTTTCCAAGAGATCAGGAGATTAGTTATAGTCATTAATATTAAACGATCTACATTCAGCTTTTTTGTTCTTTAAACATTGAAGTTATCTCATACTATAATCGATCAGTAAAAATAAAGTGAAAATTTAAAAAAAATCCCAATTGAAGAAGGTCATGGCATCGGTGTTTTGGGACTCTGAGAGAGTGATACTCGTTGAATATATGCAACCAGGTACGACTATTAATGGCGACAAGTATCGAGAAACTTTAAAAAAATTAAGAACTGCCATAAAGAACAAAAGGCCGGGAAAACTTTCAAAAGGAATTGAGCTCTTACTCGTACACGACAACGCCAGGCTGTACACCGCCAACAACACCGTCTCACTCATCAAATCTTTCGAATGGTCAATCACAGAGCACTCTCCATACGTTCCAGACCTCGCACCAAGCGATTACCACCTTTTCCCCCGGCTAAAAACAGATTTAGGAGGCGTATCTTTTGGCAACGATGAAGAACTCAAGGAGTACGTTTTAACTTGGTTCAAAAATTTATGAGAAGGTTATTGAAAAATTAATTAACCGATGTGATAAATGTTTGAACAGACTGGACGATTATGTCGAAAAATAGATTAAGAATTGTCGATTTTAATAAAATTATTATTTAACAATTGACAATTTCAAAGAGTAGGTACCATCATAGATCAACTGATACAAAGATAGCCCACTGGTATAGCAAAACGGTTGCGCGTAAAATACTGAATAATCGCTATGACGATAGATAGCGTTACGCAAAATTGCAGGCTGGATATGAGTACCGTTGTAAACACCGCTCCCCTGTATTTAATTTCTCTACATTTGTGTAACGTGTTACACTCAACGACATTCACACATACGTAAAGCTACAAGATATTGGATGGGGAAAGATAAAACGTAGGTGCGCTATCTATGAACGAGATCCATCTTTTGCTCTTTCCAGCGCCTTTTAAGCGCAACGTTTTTTTGTACGAAGTGGGCTATCTTTGTATAGGTTAATCTATGGTACAATATAATCTAAGGTACTTCGATTGTGTCCGCAATTCGTAAATTACATTTCTTTTTTTTTTTTTGAAAACAACGTTAAATTGAATGAGATTTTCTACAGCAAACGGATAATATGGTAACCATTCAATTAAACTGTTTCACTTATCACAAAATGCATCGAAGCGGATGGCCGTTCATTAACCTTCGTAAATTGAATTAGGTCTACAACTAGCGAATTTTAGGAAGACATTTCAATGATACGGATGATTTTTTTTATCTTTTATCAAGCTCTTGTCTGAGATAAATCTAAAACACCGTAAACTTAAGCCTAAAAGAGAGAAAAATGGTGTTTTTAGCTTTTTATTAGAAGAATTCTCGTGTTCGAAAATGATTTGCTACAAATTGATGCTATTGACAGAAAAAGACAAACGCCAACTATGCTGAAAATTTTCCATTTCCAAATAATTAATTGAATGAAAAACACGGAATAAAAATCAACGCTATACATTGTAACATCGATATTTATTTTCGTAAATTCATATCATAAAAAAATATCGAATAAACTCACACATTCCTCTTATATCTTTAAAAGACCATAAAAACGCCATCTATCACGATAGTTCTTTAATACGAACATTACAAACTCTTAAGAAGCAATACAACCTCTACGAACCAACATAAAAGTTGATTCTAAGCTTTACGATGGTAAAAATTGAAAATCAATGCAGAAAGCAGACTACCCTAACAACCTCTACAACACCGTACAACTATCTCTTTGTAATTTCACAAAACACCAAACTCGCTATTAAATAACATGTAGCATAAATTTTCTACAGTTTATTTGTGGGTTCTTTAAACAGGATCAACGTTATGTAATTCGGTAAATGTATAAAGAATACTTAGTATTTCCAGGTTACGAGAAAAACAAAACAAAGTAATCGCTTGGGATTATATGGAGGTTTCTTCTTTTTACAACTACACCAAGCAAATAAATTCCAACCTTTCTATTCAAAATATAAAAGATAATTAGCTTTTCACTTCTGCCTCTTTTTCAAACCTTTATTAGGCGTTTTTGGCTGATCGAAACCTGAAATTTTTAATTAGTTGGAATATCCGAAATGAAATAATTATAGGAAGTATATCTGAGTACGCAGATTCCTCTTGAAATACTACTACTTCTAACATTACAATCAACTTCATCAAAGTACAAAAGATTTTCAAGGTTGAAAAATTTTATTCTCGTGTTACTTGGTACATCAATAGAGAAATGTTTCAAAAAAACGCACAAATAACGTTCCTTTGAAATATCAGAATATCTGTACCTACGTTTTAATATTTCAACACATATCTTGATAGGTAAAAGTCTCGTTAATTGTAACAAATTAGCATTCTGTTCACAGAAAATTCTCCTTAATTAAGGTAAAACGAGAAAATGAATGACTTCGCAGACAACGATAAAAGCTAAATTACTCGGCTAAAATTACCAAATAAAAGTACAAAAAACGTCTCCTCAAATGAGTAAATGAATAAACCTGAAAGAAAACAATAAAAGGGACAAAAACTAACGTAAACACCCGTCAACAATGAAAATACGTAAAGCACAAAAGTGTTACTAAATAACAACAAACCGCCGCCAAAAGGTTATAGTGAAATAAAATTTAAAAATAACACTCCGCAATGTACTTTCTAATCTTACATTACTCCTATTTCTCTTTTATTGGGAATTTTTGTTTCAACCTCTTTAATTCTGTTCAAAATAAATAAACCTTATTTTCATAAAATGTCCTAATTTAATTTACCTTTTAACCTAAGGTTTAAAATTTTCGCTATTCGGCTCGTTTTCTCTATTCATATTCACCAGATACGAAAAGTTTCGTCATTAAACCTATATCCTAACCTATACCCTATGTACTATAATGTATGCTTTAAACACCACGGAAATGCGATTCTCTTTCACAAGCATAGGTTTCCTTAGGCTGGCGCGAGATAAGATTTAAATTTAGTTTTTTGAATACACGATTCTTAGATATAGTATAATTGAAAGGAGACGAGTTTTCAAAATGTTCGCTCGAGCAAGTTTTCCTATATTCTATTTTCGATTATTAAATCAGTTTTATAACTTCCTTCGTTGTAGTAGCGATAATTTTCGATAAATATGCTCAGCAGTTTTCACAAGGTAAAAAAAAAGTTTTCCTACAAAATTACCTCTGTGTAGGATGGAACATGTATTTTACTATTTCATGAAATAACGTCCTTGAAAAAAAAATTAAAAATTACAATATACAGACGCATTAATTATTGAAAATATTGTTAAAATTCCATCGCCTCAAATTCAATATAGAATAGTTGCTAAAAAATTCGGCAAGTAATCGTTGCACTTGAAAATTCATAAAAGGTGTCAATTTTTGACCCACTTGACTAAAATAGAAAAACTTAAAAAAATTCCCAGATATATTACCACTCTTCCCCCTCTAATATCGTACATTCAATTTTTTACTCCCTTTGTCACCTTTAATAGGTTTTTTCAATCCAATTTTAATTGTGTCCAGTCATGACCTGATTAAGAACGAAGGTACTTTCTACAATTCAGGCGAATACAAAACATGGCGTTAATTATTTTGATAAAACAAATACAGCATCTGAAAGAGGATAAAATTACCTTTCAAATCAACTGTCGACGAAGTTTTTTGATCAAATTGTAACGCAGTAATCGCATATTGAAAAACGAAAATTCTCAACTTCGACTTTTGGGTTTGTGGGGTAGAAATTTTGATAATGCCCCATTTTGGTTCACTTGGGCGCGTATGTTCGAAACTTTCATACAGTATGTTGTCATCTTGTTAGTACCCTTTCATTATATGACACCACCCCCCTTGACGTTGGAAAAATAAACAGGTGGTCTCATTGAGAGCATGGCTTTATATGGTAATGTACCTTACCTGCTAAAGAATACATCAGATAACACCAATAAGTTCATTTTATAATAGAAAGTTTCAAAGTTCCCAAGTTTAAAAGAAGCAAGATTCAAAATCTTATAAATCAAGAAACATTATTAAATTAATTTTCAATTATTAAAACTAAGTATTCATTAAAGCATGACTAGGAAAATATGATTTTCTTATCTGATTTCGCTAACTCTTCGCAACTCGTCTCCATAATAATTCGCGTATCATTCATCGCCCAAGGTAAAGCAAAAACTATTTGAAAAACTTTCTACCAATACAATGTAGAATAATTAACTTAACAGCGTTGAAAATATTGCGACTTATACGCTTTTCAAAACATCCCAACAGAAACTTATTAATGAGTTTAATACATAAGACGTATTATTGAGCAAGAAAAACCCCGGTTAATGTTTGTTAACCAAACTTTCGCATCAGCTTGAGATTTAACGTATTATGGTGAATTGGACTGCATGCTATTATTCATTCAAAGGCTTCTTTGTCACGTTAACGTGATTTTAAATATTCTTAAGTCATTGTACGATCAAGAATATCATTCTGAGTGAAATTCATTTAATTCTTAAATTAAAAATTAAAGCTTTCAAGTCTCGGAAGTTGCATAAAAAATGAAATACCTATATAAAAAAGTTAACAACTGTTGATAGATGCAAGTACCTCTTCCCCGTCCCCTTTACCCGTTAAAAAACACAATGAATATGATAGTACCTCTTATTAAAAAAAAATCATTGGTTACAAACATCATTTTGGTGTTACAATTCTTCACAACATAAAATACTTATTCACGTTATAACTTGTATCATTTTTTTTCTCATATAAAAGAGATCTTTTGTGAAAACAAATATACACTTTAGAAAGTTGTATATTCCGCTCTTGAAAGAGAAGAGGAATGTCCTTCATGTTTGAGTCTAACGTTTGAGAGCTGTAGGAAAATATACGTTGTGTTTTCTTAATATGGAGAACCGCCTACTTGGAAATAACGGATTTATTTTCATCCGAAAGGATATTTGTTACATTTGAAAATCTTACCGCCGTCATGGTTGTCAGTTTATTACTAAACATGTGCACAGCGATAATACCAGCATTTAGTATTGTATCGCATATACGCCAGAAACAATTCGAAGGGATTTTTCACGTTTTTGAATTTTGCACGTATCCGATGAATTATTCGTTTCAAGTTTTATTCGCAATTTTTTCCATTATTATGCCAACTATCGCAGACAAATTAACCTGGCTAGCTGCCAGGCATTCAATGATGCACCGAAACGCCAAACATGAAGTTTTAAAAAGTATCAAATTATTCGAATTGCATGAAATATTAGAACCAGATGAATAATTGATTTGGAGTAAGAACCGATATTTGGAGAGATGAAATTTCAAGACTTTTTCAATCCTTTTCTTCACGATATTTAAACAATTTCATTCTAACATTAACGGAAAATACTCCGTCAACTCCTCAAGTTGAAAAATAAAGAGATTTTTTTTCCACGTCACCGAATACGTTTAAAAACTCAATTCAACCTTGTAAGCTCAAATCTTTCGCATTCGTGTAGACTTATCGAAGTATATTTGAACAGGGAAGCAAATCATGATTAATAAAATTCCGACGAAAAAAATTATTGAAAAGTAATTCACTGTACAAGGCGGCAGAAAAAAAGGATATTACCAACATTATATGAACGAAAGCTATTTAAAATACTTGCGAATTTCATGAAAAATACTTTAAGCTCGTTTAATACTACTAGAACTTTCGATAGAAAAAGAAAAAAAGGGAATTTTAATAACTTGGCGAAAAGTTATACTACGAAAGCAATTTTACTATAATAATACAGTAAAATATTTTTTTATAACTCAAGGTTCACTAGCAAATTATAAACTTTTTGCACTCAAAAAAATCCCTCAGTGCAACAAAATTATATTTTTATTGACGAATTTTCAAACACTAATTCAAAGTAAGAATTTTCTACGTATTGCGGATACAAATTATTATTTAATTTATTTCATCGAACTTCGTAAAAAGGGAAGATGTCAGCATCAAAAATTATTCAACGATATATTCATGAAAGTTACTTCTGCTAAGTAATTATCAGAAAAGTACGAAATACGTGTTGAATTAATGCATTAAAAAACAAAATGAGTTCAATTTCAATAGAATTGATATAATTTTTACAAACGTATCATTTCCACATCAATATTTATTGGCTTATCATTAACAGGCTGATAGGTAAGTACTTTTGTAGAGAAATTCAGAGCGTGGTTACCAAATTACACCAGTCGGAAAAACTTCCAACTTCTATTTTCTTGCTAATATCAGCACATTTAAATCTCAAACTCTTTTGTTTTCGAATTTCAAACATTTCAGCGTTACTTTAGGTAGGTAAGTTGCGAGTTTTTTATGGAAATTTATATAAAAGAAGCGTTTTATTTCCGGTATCATGAAGTTTTAACTGTTTGGTTGACTTAAATTTTTGTATTTTAATTTTATTCAAATTGTACTTGCATTCCAGTATTTGGCGTTTACCTACAATGCGCATTTTTAAAACTTGTATAGGTATGAATAAGTTAGCAAGCTTTTGTACCGCAGAATTATATGATATATTTTTTCCTTGGAATTACAAAAAAAAGCTCGCTTTGGTTTTACTCACTTTAAATATCGTTATTTCGACTCAATATGAGTTTTAAAGGGTAAGCTGATCTAATGAAATCAAAAACCTATTCGGACCGTCAAGCACAGTGTCTGATATTTGGTGGTAGTTGATGAAACTAACCTGGAGTTACCGATGAGACGCCAATCATTATAATCATACTCATATGGAATTTTTGTATTAAAATACAAATTTTTAATTTCTGACCTCTAGCGATTCATGCATGTACCAAACTTCTAAGTGCCTATTCACCTATACATGTTTTCCATGCATTAATACCTTGCAATACCGCTATTCACTTTCATTTTTTCAATAGTTAGTTGAAACTAAACTAAGAAAGTAACTCTTTTGTTCCCATGAATTTCGATATTTTCGTAATAAAAAGTTGCAAGAATTCTTTCTCACAGAACTTTTTCTTCGCGAAGAATAATTTTTAGTTTGAATACTTATCAGAAAAAATTATATCGCCGCAATAGCTCTCTATTCAGAAAATGTTTCAACGAAAAGTGAAAAATTAATTTACTTTTCAGTTGCAACTTTTTTCAACTCGTAAATACCTACTGCGAATACATCTTATTGTGACTTAGATAGTTATTGAGTAGATATAGTACGTACTACGTAGGTAATTAGGTAGCCAGAAGCTACATTACAAATGCTACATATCAAGTCATCAGGTGTCAACAACCATTAAAGAGCATTTATCTCAATATTTCACGTTACTGTGTTTAGTTCTTGTATGAAAATATAGATCGCAGAATTACACACAGTATCTACATTTCACGCTTACTAGTGAATTTTCCTTGCAAAAGAATTACTTTTTTGAAAAAAATGAATGAACTACCAAAAAAAAAAAATATTAAAATATAAACATATCAAATATCGAATGTAAAATTGGAAGTATAATCTTTCATTTTTTCTAGTCGAACGGCTTTCCAACTCATTTCTATCGAGCCTCCGGTGTAATAATGCGAAGCAAATGCTGCCGACGGTAAAATACGATGAAGGGTCTACCGTAAGCACCCTTCTTTCAACGCCACTATTACCTCGGCGAATTCTTATATTTTGTCAGATATCTTTTAATATCATAAAAAATATCAAGCATATGAAAAACTCACCAGGCGTAAGGTGTATACTTGTCTCCCCGATATTCGCGACGAAATATGAGATGTACCATCTGAAATTTAAAACCCAATGAACTTAGTGACTTCAATTTTTCAGCAATTACAACTCAGTTTTGGAACTTATTACTTGGCATATAAAACGAAAATAAAATCGTATAAACACCATAGATAGATACAGTGAATTTTCATAAAATAACAAAAACAACTATCATCAAGACATACCACTTGCGCATTTGGGAAAATCCAAAAATCAACGCTATGCACGTTGTACCAATTTTAAATAAGGAATCAAGTGCTTCTAAACTTGATAACATCGACTGAAAGTAAGAGCATCATTTTAATGAAAAATAATCAGTAAAAAGTAAATATTGCAACGTTAACACTTTCTAATATCATTTCAGGCTAATATTCAATTTCTATAAGTGCTTGAAGTACATAATTAAATTTTATCATAACTACGCGGTAAAACGAAAAGCGCCTAGTTACTTGATATTAATGGACTCGAACTATTATCAGAATAGCGCAGTGATATTTACATTATCTATAATATCTATTATCAGCATGATAAGGACTTTCAGTGTTTCCTCTTGATACAATATAATTTTATAATTTTCATATGATTTTTGTTGCGTATAAGCAACCGTACCTAAACCAAAAAACCATACAATGTACTTTTGTTTGCAAAAACCAGATTTGAAACTTGAAAAAACAAACACCTCAAAAAGCATTTAAAATCCTAATACAATTTGAATCTTTTTCATTATACTAACAGCCCACTCATTAAATAATTATTTCTTGGCTTTTAAACTTGAAATTAGAAAATTAGCATTTTCACGAACTTCACTGTACTCTTATGCGTATAGATAGTTGTAAAGCTACATAAGGTTTATATACCGCAATACAAGGCTAACCGTTGATTTGTAAAATTAACCAACAACCGCCAAAACTATATGTTACATACATATTTACATAAACGAAGCTGGGGCTCTTTTTTTCTCATAAATATAGCATATGTACATACATTGTACACACACTACATGCATGATTAATTTCAGGTCCCTTCAAGCAATCGAGATTATCTTGACTTGACATAAAAAAGTTTTACAATGATAACATGAGGAACTGCTTGGAAAGTGAACTGATACACCATAATAAACTGGAAAATTCATTACTGTTATGATAAATTAATATTTTACTTTATAAAAAGCTAATATTTCATTAATAATTTCATACCAAATTATTGGGACTGACAAGAATCTGTTGGAGCGCTAATGTGGGGTACCTCCTCGTAAATTCAATAATAAACCGCTAGGAGTCAGAAATTTAAATTCTGTATTTTAATTCGAGAATTGCCAGTAAATTTTGAAAATTTTGCAATCAAGTGTACAATTACGCTAATCGACGTCTCATCGGTACCTCCTCGTTAGTTTCATCAATTACCACCACATATCAGACACTTTGCTTGACAGTCCCAATTGGGACTGGCAAGAATCTGTTGGAGCGCTAATGTGCGGTACCTCCTCGTAAGTTCAATAATGAACCGCTAGGAGTCGGAAATTAAAAAATTGTATTTTAATTCAAAAATTGCTAGTAAATTTCGAAAATTTTGCAACTATAAGTGTATGATTGCACTGATCGACGTCTCATCAGTACCTCCTCGTTAGTTTCATCAATTACCACCAGATATCAGACACTATGCTTGACAGTCCCAATAGGAACAAATGAAATTAAATTTCAGCAAAATTACATGTTCGCTTACATTGTTCGGATTTCCCGAAAGGACTTTTTAGCATAAGGAAAATCCTATTATCAATGACCAATAAGTCTCCTAGAATTTGAACACGTGTCAGTGTCATGTACTGACCAAGACGATTGGATAATTTTCAATGAAAATTCTTCACGAAACAAATCACTCGAAAATTTACGTCGTTATTGGTCAAAACATATTACTAGGTATTCTGTAACATTTTATTTTGAAAAATAACTTCACGAGTTTTTCTTTTTTTTCTTCACAGATGAAAATTTCCATTTTATAATGGCTGATTGTTAAACCTTTGAAAAATGAAAACTATATTATGATAATTTTATAGTTGTAACCAACGTATTCCACTCCGAAGTGGAGTCAATGGTTAGAAAGCGTGTCGCGCGATTCAGATAAAAATGAATTACGTTTATGGACAAAGTTCCAAAATTTCACTCCTCTAAAAACGCTTTGTTTCACTTTACTTTGATACTTTGTCGAATATAGTTGAAATACTGATAAAAACTAAATTCGACAAGAAAAAAATTACAGCGGAGGAATCGAAATTCATGAAAATTACGACGCCTTCACGATTGAATTATTCTTAAAGTAAATTTACGATACAAAAATTTACCTCAACGTTGGATACACCTTTGCTTCAACTATTACACGAGAATTAATCAGAATTTCACAAGCAAATTGTAACAACTTCACAATTAGTTATCACTTGAACGGAAACAATAAAGCCTTTTTATTAAATACAAAAGCGAAAAAATAAACAAAACTTTTCAAATAAAATGGCAAAATTATAACACGTTATAACAAATAAATTACAAACAAAACAATGCGGTAGAGAAGAAACTTTGAAATTTAACTCGTCCATCTCATCTCCTACTGTTTATCAACTTTCATCACCACATCGATCTCTCGAGTCTCGATGTCTAATCTAAATACCGAAGTGAAAATGATGGCTTTCGATGTCACCTAAAGGTGTTATTTTCCCGAGTGCAAAAATTTTCTGGAGTGAATGTGAAGCAAGAAGCCAACGCAATGCCCAAGATGCGACATCTCGTACTTTATTTATAAAAAATATTATCGTATGGCGATAATGATCATTTTTATAGTATTAGTAATCTTTCAACGTGGAAGTGAGTAGTGGCATAAATATGCAACAAAATTTCGTGAAGATTTTGAATTTTCAGTTTCTAAATACTTCTTAACTCATGTGTTATGACAATTTATACCGATGAGTGTTCATTTTCGTATAGCATAGCCGTAGCATTCTAATCTAAATTAGCCAAGATGTTCATAATTATCCTGAAAGATTTTCATTTTGCATTTCGCACGCTTTGAATTCCTTGCTGTGTACCTGACTACCTATAGGTAAGTACACTTGAGTACCTACAGATACAAATGTACAATACATCGTATAGTTAATTTACGTTGGAAATAGTTGAGATACGAGTATGTTCGGCATATCCGTTAAATAATTAGGTAATTTTATTTATTTTCGTATAGTGAAAAAACCGTTTGAATAATACGAATGATTCCCTGTCACCGCGTCATTTAGCTGTTAAGTAAAAATTAGCATCGCAATATTTTCCACGATTAAACACCGAATGATGATTAAGATTTCATTAATTCGAAGGAAAAGCGTTCTCATTTTCATGTAAACTTTATAATCGTCTTTAAAGGAAGACAGGGAAGCGTAAAATTTGACCTATTCCATTGTTAAATCACTGGGTCATGAAGAATAAGAAACGTTTGTTCGCCAAATGCCGAGCGGTACATTTGTTTTATAACAAATTTCTCAAGACACATCCCTTTCTTTGGAAATGTCCTACGGGAGTTTGAAATTGCCTTTTGTTTTCCTTCTCTTATTTACAAGAGCGAGCGCTGTAATTATTCACAATATAGCTGAGCTATTATTACGCGCAGGGCCGCATTAATTAGTGGAACCGAAGTTAGGTACCGTTTGCCAAACTTTCTACAGTGACGGTTTCAAACCATCTCGAACGATGAAAATGCCAACTAAAAAGAATTTTCTGAGGTAACGGACGAGCTGATTGAGCATTATTAAGAATATTAGAACAGTGCGAAATCTTTTCCATGTTAATCCTCGATGATATCCACTATCCGGTTATAGTTACTCGAATTTTTTTCGCTGATAAAATTTCATTATAAAAAAAAAACAGCATTTAGTTTAAAAATATTCGATTAACGTAGCGAATATTATCCTGGGCAATTTCCACGCTATTGAAAACAAAACGAAAGAAAATGAAGATGGAAAAATTGCGAATGGAATGATGTTAAATACACTTAGAAAACGGGCAGTATATATTCAGTTTCATTTGCACAATTCAATTTATCCTCTGCTTATCATTCCGTTTACTTCATTTTGCACATTAGCTTCATTTCCGCGCATTACCATTTACCATTCCTTATTTTCTTCTTTTGTACTTGGTTATCGTTTTTTCACTTATTTTTTTCTTTCCATTCGCGTTATCTGATTGTTTTGTACTAAACAATTCATGAGTCAAACACACACCAAAACTAGCACAGAGAATGATAATTTAATTATGTCTCCTACCTGTGTGAACAAAGTATGATAAAAACGTTGAAATTGCACAATACTTATCCAATTTTGACTACAGAATATAAGAAGTCATTAGACCCAGGAGTCATGAATATCTCTATGTAATTTAGCATCAAACTGACCAGTGCATGAGGGTGTATAGAGTTACTCATGGTGCAGTAAATTGTTAGTTTAAATGTTGGATACAATTTAACCTAAACGGGGCAAAATTTATTACCTCTGTTATAACATTTGTTTTTCTGATAACCTGCGGGTTATTATTCAACACATATTTTCGACAAAAATATTACAAGCGTTCTTAATAGAAAGGGGGTTTAAATTTTGCTATGTGCACGATTCTCTCGTATTCAAATATTAAACAGCTTTTTACGAATGTAGGTAGGTAGAGGACTAGAGGTTCTACGAGTAGAGGTGGTAGTAACCGAGAATACACTTCTATTTGCGAACTTACAACGAAAATTTAATTTTATTTATTTGTTCAGAAAATCGAAAAATTCTTTACCTCCAATGAAGTTTAGATTTAAAGTAGTCTCTGCAGGAAATTCAAGACATCGAACTTCGGTATTTCCAAAAAAAAAACAAACGTTACGTGTTTCACAATAACCTTCATTTTTATGCTATAAATTAAATTTTTCTTTCCGTTTCACATTTTTAATTAGTGGCCAACTTTAGTTGAAGTACCTGACCGAAAAGTTTTCAGCCAAGAAACATTTCTTTATTCGGTGAACGGTGAAAATTAATTATTCATAATTAGCGCGATGAAATTTTAGCCAATAAGAGTATTAAAAAATGAAAAAAAAGCGCGTGTTTGCAAACAAAAACAAAAAACTATGTCACTTCTTATCTTCTAATCGAAAAGAAGTCGAAGAGGAGCTTTGGTTTTGCAAATGATTTCAGGTAGATGACGAGATACTACCACTTTCTTCACTCAATATTTTTATTATTGTTAACTTTAGTTGAAAGAAAGTTTTCTCCACACATCAATGATCGACACGATTCCTTGGTTTCTCAACTCAATTTTATTTTTTAAAAAATCGAATGACTTCGCGAGATTTTTTCACAATTCAAAGTTTTTCGTGGCTTTTCCGTAGGTCATGAAGTTCAAAAAAACGAGAAAAAAAATTGAAGGATGTATGAAATTTGCATAAACAGCTGCTTCTGCGTGAGACCAACACTGACCTATTTAAAAAGGTGTGCTTAATTGGTTGTTTGAGATAAAAGCTTGGTAGTTATTAATAAATAGTACGGGTATACGTAGGTTGGACAGTGTAGTGGTTAACTGGGTACTAACTAAGAAGTACGTCTTTGTAATATAGAAGGAAAAAAAACTGTTAATTACCGCTTGCTGGTTTCTGAAATGACTTTTAAATAATTAATTGTATTAATGGGTAACCTACCGATTTAGTTAGAACTTGAGTATTTTGTTTAAATGCATATTTTTTAGTTGATTGAATTGTAACTCGAACTTGCTATTCTTTGTACTGATTGACGCATCATATATCTTACCAATGAGTACCTAAATTTCTGATTTTTCAAGTTTTCATGAACTATCTAGTACCTAGCTGCCTAGTGCCTACTTATGTTCTGTTGAACAGAACTAACCACATAAATTCAACATCTACCTATATAATTCTGATTGTTGGATATTTTTACAAGCTAGTTCACGAATCATAAAAATATGCAGTGTATGTTACCTGTACTTACTACTTACCTACATAGTACATAAACGTAAAAGTGTCAAGTGTATCAGTTTAAGTGTATACAAAAATTGAAACAAAAACACCAATAAACGCTTTTACATATATGTTTGTTTTAATAAAATGCCTATACAAACACATCAAATCAAACAAATAAAATTTCACTCATCATTGAAAATTTTATATGTTATATTTTTACAATAACACATGTCATCGTAGAATAAAACTTTATAGTGAAAGGGAAATTTATGATTTTTCAGTATACATCAGTTAGAAAGTTTTAAGCTCATGATGATCAAGCGAAAATATCCTTATAGTACTTTTGGTCTTTTATATGATTACGAATAATTTGTAGGGTTGTAAATTTTTACAGTTTATAAAATACAACATGATACTTTTCTGCATGTAGTAAAATTTTTGATGTGTCGTAATATTTTGACGGAAAAAATATTGTCTAGTAAAGAGTTTAGCATTAATTCTTTTACTTTTTTAAGACCAGTCATGAAAAATAATGCTTTAAGTAGGTTTGTTTGTTTTTTCCCCTCTTTCAGCACACGCGAAATTACCCATAGAGTTGAAAATAACTAATTATTTAAAAAACAAATTTACAAACTAGAGTTAGCTGAAGTTTTTTGAACCTTTTATCATTTTTTTAATCGTTGAGAAACGATGATGAACAGAGGGTGAATTCTTTAATGAGGCGAGTTTGCAAAGGTTATGCGGTACATTCAATAAACAAAAAATAAGTGCTTAAATACTTGAGTTGTTAATTTTATAAATGTGTGAATTAATTTATGTGACAATTTAGGAAGCAATACTTAAAAATTCGATAGGAAATTTAAAATGAATAACACTGATTATTTTCTTTAAAATACTGTATTTATAAAGTTTTTTTTAAAGCAAGGAAGTAGGTAACCTAGGTAGTAGGTAGGTACTAGGTGTGGGTAGCCAACTAGCTATGTACTTGAGTGTAATTTGGCAATTAGTAATCCTCTCGTGATAAGATTAATTAATTCATACCAACACTATGAAGAATCCATGGTTTGATTTTTAATTACTATTCCCTCATTGAAGGATTAAAACTACCTAACAGATATATTTTCGATTACAACGAACTTATTACGTGAAAATTTTTCCTCGCTTGTAATTTCAATTATCAAGTTCATTGCGTAGAATTAAGCTTAATACCAAAACGTATTTATCTCGAATACGGGTTCATCACGGTAATATCTTTAAATAACTTGTAACACAATGGGTTTCTGATTGTTAAAGACATTCATGCATTTTCTGTTACGTGTATAAGTTATATCACAAAAGAAATTAGATCATTCGTTCTTTCGTACATAGATCTCAGATAAACCTTTGTGTAGTTCCAAGTCATTTTAAAATTGGGCTTATTCGTGCTAAATTCTGTTTGTGACGCAGTATCTAGATTTTAAGCGTATATGTAGGTAGAGGTACAATAAAAGGTAGCGTGAAAACTTCATTATATAACTGATTTCATTTCCTTTTCTAGGAAAGGCAGAAAAGAAATAATTTAATGTTACAGTAATTTCTGAAATTTTAGATTTCAAGTGGCTGATTTTTTTAAATTTTCGCTACACGAAGACAAGTTTTTCTTATGAAGTGTTGTTGTTATTATGCAGTTCTCTAACTTCAATCTGAAAACTCAAGTCTTATCTATAACGGAAGATATTTATCTAAAATTTTTAATTTTCCATCAAAGTAGAAGCTTTCTTGAGATGCCTGCCATCAATGACGTGTGGAATTTTGAAATGATATTAAATCGAGAATACGCCATGACGTGATTTTTGCAGGTAATATAACGACCCTAAAACGTTCTTTAGAAAAACATGTTTTACGCCCTCGCAAACAAAAAACTAATATGCTCCGACAAATCACACCAATAACTAGACCTATTCAGCTTATGGCTTTTAGAAATTTTCAATAACATTATATCGGCGTTTCACAAATAAAACTTGACGCGCGCGGTTTTCTTTCACTATCTATTTATTAGGGTATCTAATAAAAGGCATATGGAAGCGGTTAAAAAAAGGTTTCAGGCTTTAAGGCTTAACGTTTGATATTACAAAATGGAGTTTTTACAAAAAGTCGACAACAAAACGCATTTAATCAATGTCATTTATGATTGATGTTATAATTTCATTAAAACTTGCTACACCAATGAATCGCCACACACGAAAATGAATTCAAATCATAGAATTTTCCTATTGTTTATTATCGATTTTTTTCATTCTTCAAAAAAGAAAAACTGATTTCACCTATGAATATGATTTGTCAAACAAACGGCAATAATAAATAATGAAATAGTCGAAAATTATAATTTCAGTAAAATTTTATATTGGCCGTTCGTTGAAAAATTCTGTAAAATTGCACCAATTGATCGTGAAGGAAAATAAATTCATTTTAATGTATGGACTTGTTTACCATTCTAGCATAAAAAAATATTGCATAAAAAACGATAAATTAATACAACGAGAATTAGCGGTGTATCAAGATTTTGATTTAATAATAAGAGAAACTTTCAAGACGTACAAACGTTAAAAATGTTAACTGTTGAGAAAAAAAAAAGGTTTAAAATTTATGTGTGAAAGCAAACATTTCATGCATCGTTTATTATTTGCTATTCCGTACACGGCGATAAAATGTGATATTACATCAGGTGAATTATTACATTAACCTTGCGGGAACTTTTGCAGGTTCTCTAAATCCCCAAACATTGGGCAAACAACACTAACAATAGAAAGTTTACTACTATGTGATGAAGAAGAAGAAAAAAGTACCTTTAAAACCCGTACACTGTTAAGTCACTTCTTTCAAATTGCATAGCTATTTGGTTGTTAGCTTGTTACCGAGCATTAATTACGAATAAAAAAGTTTCAAATCTTGCTTAAAAGCCACCTTTTTTAGTGACATGTGACATTTAACGCAAACATGGAAAAGACAATACTCAATCGTCTATGGCGTAAGCGAGATCACAATACACAAAATTCATCAATTTTACACTTCTTTGATTGAGTTCAGATTATTGTTATATTCAGTTGAAAAGCTTTTTATCAAGATTTTACCCAATCTGTCTGCACTGCTTAGTTAAAGAATCTGAACAGAACGAATTTACGGTCGGTGATTTTTATAGAAGTTTGTAGTGTATGAAATATTTTAAACTAGGTGTATAAAATTCAGAAAATACAAAATTTTAGCGAATTTTACTTCTACCAGAGGTACTTTACCTACTTAGCAAAGATTTCATTTGCGCCTTTGTATAACGCTCGTGGCAAATGAAAATTTCGTTTTTCATTGCCGATCATAAAATCAAATTAAAAAAATCAAATGCGTTTATTAAACGTGAGCTTTTGTGCGCATTAATAAATCTTATGACATCCGAATCTCCGCTACATAATAAAATCATGAACGCATAGTACCCCCGTGCTATCGCATAAAAAATTTAATAACAAAATTCCATATATATAAAGATGGTATATGGAATAGGTACGCTTTCATTTAATATCCCATTTTATGAAATTCTTAATAAAGTTTTGCTCGAGTGGGAAAAAAAAAGACAAGTGAAGTGCGAAATAATTAAACATACTCGTAATTAAAGTTCAGGTATTGACAAAAGATATTGGATTATTATTGTTATGTGAAATATCTATTTTTTGTTTTTATTTAGACCTATTGATTTTTTTTCAAGATGGGACTATGGGCATAGTGGGTTGTATAACCAATTTCTGCAGGAAAAAGCACTAAAATCCCTATAATTGCCCTGGAAAATTAAAATTGTAGAACGTCGCTCTGTAGGACAAACAAGTGTATGTTTAAAAATATTAGAGAAAGAAATTGCTCAATTTTGTGAAGAATTGAAGTTTCAGGATCTTATTTTGAGGTTTTTAAAATCCCACAACTTCAGTTATTGATCAAATGGGACAATTTTTTAATATGATATCTTAAAACATACACTTGTTTGCCTCATAGAGCGATATTCCACAATTTTAATTTTCCCAGGCAATTACTGGAATTTTAGTATTTTTCCTGCAAAAATTGGTTATGCAACCCACCATACCCGTAGTCTAGTTTTGAAGTAAATCATCTAATCGGTAATTATAAAAGTGATTTAAAATTGACAGAATTAAGGTGCTTACCAACTTTTGAAAGAGAATTTTCAAATAGAAATTTTTATTAATTTAAAATTCCGTAACAAATTTAACAATTTTTTGAAGTAATTAGTTCCTCGTTACTTTTTGTATAATAAAGTAAAAATCATGTGTACATTTGTGTATCCCATTTCTACTTCTTATAATGTGGGAATATAAACTTTAGGAAATGATAAGCATTTTGAAAGAACAATCGAAGAACTCATTAAAGTAATACATAAATGGTTTTGCTGACAAGCGATATACTATCTGTAAATAACAAACATCCCGTTGAGAAAATTGAGAAACTTCCATTTCAATCGGTTTCCTAGAGAATTTGACATTGTCATTTTGAGATTTTTCCAACGTTTAATCATCAAATTACATCCACCTTCCATCTTTTTCTTTAATTTAGTGATAAAGAAACTTGTTTTAATAAAACGCGTCGAGAAAAAATCGTAATTGAAGTATTCAAAATATTTCTGCCTTACGTTTCCTTTGATATTAACGAAGGTATATTTTATTATTAAACGGCAATTTTGAAATGAAAAAAACTCCTAATCACTGCAAATGAAAATTGTCAGGACTGTTATCAAGAAATATTTTTTATTTTAATGATGATTTAAATAGAAAAATATAGGTATAACATTTCCTAGTATAAATTCGTTGAAATGAAACGAAGCAGGTAAAAATCGAAATCTTTGATCTTTTCGACTTGTGAACTTGAGCACACTGTAGCATGACAGAGTAAGCAAACATAACAATTCTAAATTGCAATTTTATTTATTTTTAATGACGGTTCGGTGAATGATAATTTCACGGATTGCTTGATTTCGGAAATGAACGTTACTTATTCTATGAAAAAAATGTCGAATTCGTTTTTTTACAATAAGCTTGAATACATCCATAGATATTAGGTAACCTAGTATATTCATTTTAAAAAAAATTTTATATTATTGAATTTCTGCTTAATAAATTGTATTTTTTTTTAGTAATGATGAAAAACTTGATTCCTTTTATTTCAAAATGAAACTTAAAATATATCAAATTGATAACTGGTCAAAAGTTCTTTTATAAAGTTGACAATTAAGCATACTTAATTGTAAAGAACTTTTACTGTTGGCCTACTTGAAAAATTCCTTCGCTTTTTACATAGTAGGCTTTTTTCTTTTGAGAGTACCTATCCATAACACTTGTCAGTTCAGTGGCATTATTATAAACGCGGTGCACTGCAAAAATCCGTGAAATAGGTAATCTTTTAACAATGTTGCTGATTAATTCAGTTCGGTAATTTTTTCAGCGTAGAGGAATTTGCTATAAAAGCTTTTATGGTTTTAGTTACAATTTTAATTCTGTAATCGGATTGAAAACTCATGAAATGTAGGTAATTTTAAGAATTCAGATAGGTAATTTTGTATTAAATAAAAGTAAAAATTAAACAACGACTAGCGAAATTTAATATCTTTAGGTCGATTTGTATCTGATTATGTATTTATCAGTTCTTAATGTAAATTCGATTTAATTGTATTGTAAAAAAAAAGTTTCATGATTATCAGATAATTATTTGAAAATGCACCTTGTATCATATCCAAACGAATGTAAAATATTGATCTAATATTTCAGCACGTTCGTTGCATATCATTCGACGTTATCTAGCTGCTTAACAATAACAAATTCTCTGGGGTAAACGTTCAAAATATTCGGTGCTTGAATTTCGCTCTGATGTATTTCCATGCGACCGAACATGTGTCCCTTGGTGACATATACATGTCTTGATTCTTCAATCACGTATAGCAAAATGAAATTTCCAAGCTTTGTTAATATTGCTTTTTATCGTCTATTATGATAAATATGACAATGTCTGAAACACGTGAAATCCTGCTCGAAATGTAATTGAAACTGCTAGTTTTTTCGACATTACTCGTGTGATGTTGATTCAATGATCAATCGTGAAAAGTTCAAGTGTGATTTAATTGTGTAAAATTGTACACGTGTGCAGCTAGGGGTTTTACTACAGCAAACTGGTGCAATTATACTATTATGTTATCTTCTCAATCTTTGAGAATGCTTTATGTGTTTATCATTTTAAAATTTAAATTATCCATCAAAGTGTTTTGATTGCATACTTGAATATCACAATTGATATTTGTTTGTAATTTTTATAAAGTCAGCACTTTTTATTCGAATGAAGGGCAGTAGCACCTCTTCCTACCTTTGATGTACACTTCGATTACGAAAT
This sequence comes from Maconellicoccus hirsutus, assembly GCA_003261595.1. Lineage (NCBI taxonomy): Eukaryota > Metazoa > Arthropoda > Insecta > Hemiptera > Pseudococcidae > Maconellicoccus > Maconellicoccus hirsutus. The sequence continues at coordinate 58,810 of QBDW01000123.1, read as the reverse complement.
GTGTCGTTAGAGTTTGCGTAATGAAACCAGGTACCTATCCGATGTACTTATTTTGAACATTTACGTCATCTAGACTCGAGTTGATAGCTCAAGCGTCGTGTACATAGAGGGAAACTTGTTCTTCCGGTGGAATTCTAGAATTCTAGATGTTTATGGATTTGGGTGACGAGCCGTTTGAAAAACCAGATATGTGACTTTTCGTCGTTATGACGCCTATGTAACAACCTCGTTGCGTCCACTTTTAAAATCAACACTATTTTTTCAGCCTAAAGTTATTCCTGTCCTAAAGGTTATTACCGCATATATATTTGAGTACCGATTAAGAATCGCGATCGGCTTCCTTCAACCTGAAGATTAATTTTCGGTGAATACAATTTTTGTAATAGTTCTAATAATGTGTTGTTGATTTGCTCCACTCTATGAAGGGTTGGATGGCTGGAAGCGGGGTGACATGGTTTAAACACCATGATTTTATATTAATATGATTATATCGCGTTGATCCACAAAAAAGATGTCTATCTAAGGCCAACCATTCAAATATCTACACCTGTGAAAAGTTGATAGGTTCAAACCTTCTTCTTAACCTAATAGTGGGAAGGTGGGTAGTGCCTACATTTCGATATCCGGTAAATACACCATCGTTTGTTTGTGTTCGTGTTACAATGAATAGTTTTCGTAATATACATAATCAAGATAGGTAGGGGACATCTCAAGTCTTTGATATGATTAGGTATTTCATATTCGGACATTTAAGATAAATAGACGAGATGCAACCCATCAGAGAATCAGAGAATGTACAGAACACGACATATAAAATAGAAATAGTTGTCTTTATTGTAAAAAAACGGACTTCTTAGAGTTGATTTCCTATGTTGGTAAAATATCGAATATAAAAAGAAATGATTTATGTATAAGAAAATTCTTTCTCGTTTTCTTTTGCTTATTGTTGCGCGGAGAAAATTCATACTTTTACTTTACGAAGTTTTAAAATTGTTCAACTTGACTCTTCTCCTCCTCAAAATAAACTTTAATTACAGAGATGGTAAAGTATACCTTGTTTCTGGTTTTTAGGCTTACGATCACGTCCTTCGGTATTGGCAAACGCAGTCTAATTACAAAAATGCAATATAAGCATATTATCGATAAAAGGAACAAATTTCAAGTAGATGCATATTATTTTAGACGGATTAAAGTGAAGTATGTGCTGGTTGCTTTAAAGGGTTATAACGTTGCGCGTCATTGTACGATTAATTTTCGTTGTTTCCGTACTTGCAGTCAAGGATGAAAAAAAAATCATGCTAGCCTAGTCACTGAATATTCTTTCAATTAACCCAGATTCTTCCAATTGTCGGTGCAATGAACTTGGAATCATCCTATATTCTAAAATTCTCCATCGTTTTTGATTTTTTTCAACGAATTGTTATTGTTTCTATAATGATGACGTATTGCATAATTTTTTTTTTCGATAAAAATTTTTTCAATTTTTTAACTCATGTGGTTTCTTTTAAAATTTAAAAGAAACAAGTCCGCCGGTTCTTACGTTTGATAAAAATGTCGTGTACCTTTAAAGTTATTCTCTGAGCGTAGAATATTATAACAAGTATTACATTTCATTGCTTTATACACCAGATATTCGATAATTCTTGTATCGAACAAGCGTCTAGAATTGAAAAGTTATTTCACACGTTTTTCGCGTGTACGATGAAACATATAACGAGCAATTATCCGCAACTTTAAGAGTAAACTAATGCTCAAGGGTACACAAGTGAGAAGAGAAATGCAGTGAAATAAGACGTAATTTTTCCAAAAAGGGAAACATTCGGCATAACGAAGTTCATTTTCGTGCCAATAACGGGTAGTTATAGAATTTAATAGGATGGTTAGTGGTGGAATATAAACGCGGATGTCCGGCAATAAAGTAGAGATTTTCACAAAGGTGGAACAAGCGAGGTATCATAGGAAGGCAATTTTTACCTTTCGAAATAAGATATGCGCTATTAAAGTACTCCTTCGGGAAATACACGGCGCCCCGATAATGAACCTGCGCGCATATTTTTCTTCGTTCGAATAAAATGGAAAATATAAGGATATATATTTCAATCGTAAATGTCACAAAGGATTCTTATTGATTTTATGTAACATCAGACACGGCGCGCACACGAGTGGCATAGTCATCATTTGATCCTGAAGTGTTTTCTTTCTCTTTTTGTTTGAACCTGAAATAGATTAACATTGTTTTTATGTTGTCACTTTTTCAAGAATCTGAACCAATTTAATTTGACACCCTTGTTTGATGATGTAGCACGAGGATTTATGCGTTGGTAGTCTGGTTGGCGTCTTGGTTTGAATTTTCAGCGAAATTCGCATGGTTACTTTATGCTTGTCGTTTGATAAGAATGCGCGCTTGGAATAATTCGACAATATGTTCGGTATGACCTCGTCCCTAATCCTTGGTCTTTTCTCTTTCACAATTCTATACCGAACGGTTCCGGTGGCTATTTTAAACTGCGAGACTTTTACGATTTCCATTTAATAATACATTATTTCGTATTTATCTGACGGTTTTAACCATAGTACAAAAGTAATGTAGAATTAAAATTTATATTTTCGAATAATACCATAAAATGAAAACGGCCTGTTGCTCGGTGTGGTATTAATCTACGAAATAATATTACACAAGCTAATGAATATATTCAGAAAAGCTGACGTTAATTTGCGCAAATTCTACAAATAAACGAGATACCAGGATTAATGCAAATTGCTAACCCTTACCTTAATTTTATCGCAGTAAAGCGCAAATTTCTTCATATTGAAGCGTTCAACGTAAACTTATTTGCTTAATAAATCTTTCCACTTATTTTTAAGCCCGGTCTTTAGAAAATTAAAATTAATGTCCTCGTTTACAGTAGGTCTTACTATCGAAGAAGTATAAGGTCAAGCTAAAAAGAACATTTCATTTGAATTTTTGTGAAGATGTTACTTTATAGCGATGAACGCGCAGAATTAGCATTATTCTTCGTTATGTAAATCTAAAATATGTTTCGTCGTCAAAATTCTTTATTTCGATTCGCTCGATGTAAATTTGAAAAAAAAAAATAGCAAAAAATCACATAAAGTGTGATGGTCTACCTACTATTTGCGCTCAAAATAAAATCATCAATTTTCGTAGCCACGAGTATACTTTAAAATGAAGTTTGGTTAATCCGAAACATAATACATTCTCTTACCGCAGTGTTTACGTAATTTTACGAAGTACTTTACAAAATACATAAAATTGCGGATGTTTACTATGCGATGAATTCGGATATGCACGAAGCAACCATATTAATATTTCCAATCCACTAACAAAATTTAATTTAATTCTGTCGTTTGGAAGTTTTCCTCTATACCTACGGCCATATGTGTAGTTCGTTGGCATAACTTATGTACTGCTCGGCGCTGATGGAAATAAAATTGATGGAAACGTATACGCAGAATAAAACGCAATTCTGAGCGAGTAATGCGGCGAAGATTGATTTCAAACGTGATAGAATAATAGGAGTTTGAGCTTGACGAGGACGTACGTTTTGCACCTATACTTCTTCGGTACTCGTATTAATCTGTAGAGCGAATTAAATGCGCTAATTAAATCGCAACTTCTGGATCGTTGTTTCATGCGCAGAACGGCAGAAGAAATTCCGCGTGAAAAGTTTGTGCATAAATCAGGAAATATTTTAACGAATTCCGAAATAAAAATCGCTGCGTCGAAGTGTTTCGCGAATCTCAAAATTTCCTATCAGTTTTATCGCATTTTACGAGCATCGGTTTATATTTTATGACTTTACGATGGCTTATAGATATTTTACGACTTGAAGAAATAAATGTGTCGAGCAATATTTCCATAATCACACCTCGAAATTAACAATTCCGAAAATGGTTTCGGCATTGTGATAATCTCAAAACGTGTCTAAAAGTTTTTCCTCAATTTAGTGACACGTGTAATGAACATTTTCACGCAAACAGTAAAAGAAAAGACAATCCTAAAACGATGGACGGGATTTATTGGTTCGTTTAGAAATAGACAATTAATTACGTGAAAAGACGCTATGGGTAAGAAAGGATATATTAAACGTCCAAATGATTGATCTCAACTACTTGGAATTGTTGCTGTATCAGGCTGCATGTCTAACCAAACGACAGCTGTGATTCCGTTTTCAACCAGAAATCACGTACTGGTTGATTTTTTTGGATATTTATTTTTCTATGCTTGTTTTCCTAAAATGTGTACTCAATTTTAAACATTTTGAACCGAGCGGATTTCAAATCTTGGTATTTTTTTTTATTGAAATATGATCTTAAGAAAAAAATGCAATTTTTCATATTTCGAACAAAAATAAAAGTTGGAAAAAATTATCGAAAATTATTCCAAAGTGGTTTGTCGCGACCAAAAGCATTTTTGTGCGTACACCTTGTAAACATAATAAAAAGATTAGAATTGGTACATATAATAATTTATGAAACGAAATAAAAACTGCGGTGAAAAAAAAATTGACCATCAACCTCGTCAGAACGAATCCTTAAAAATTTATCTACTCATCGGCTTTCACCTGGAAATAAATAACTAAAACGGGCCATTGAGAAACCTGAAAATCCGCTTTTGTATGACACCTTTTTATCAACGCCTCGGACGAATTTTTCATTTTTCAAGCTCCCTGCTAAAATATTTTCAAATGTTACTCGGCCGAACTTAATAAACAGTTGTTACGAGAAGAAAAAAAGCATTAAAACGAAATCCATCGAAAAGTTAGTTATAAATGACGCGGTAAGTCCATCATCGAGTTTCGATGAAATTACGCACTTCCATCGTAAGCCTTTTTCCGTTTTGAAATCAAAAGAATCGCCGCGAGTCGATAAATTTTAACAAGGTAACATGTCAGACTTTTTTCCATTACGTGCCAGATACGATTAATTTTCTTCGAATTTCTTGTTCGTTTATCTTTCACACAAAGACAAGCATTCTTTTCCGTTTATTGGTCGAGTTAGTGTTGATTTTTTACGCTATTTTTCCTGTTTTTCCCCCAATTCTACTTTATAAGCTGTCACCCCGTCAACTTCGTAATTATTACTCATAGCGCAAACGTTTTAGATGGTGCCTATTTTGGCGCAGATGTATTTGCGGATGGTTGATGATTTCTGCATTTTGGTATGATTTGTAATGAATAGGCTACGCTAACAAGGAATGTCAAATGGTTTTTAATCGTTCAGTTCTGGAATAATCTTTGAAATTGGTAGTCAATATCCATACAGAAAACTTATTCTTCTGATGCATACTTCCAGGGACAAATTTAACGATGTTTTTAACACTTTTGACATTTTCATGTCTTAGCTACAGCACACAAAATCGAAATCGTCACAAAAAAGCGTTACAAAAAAGCTTCACGTGGTTGTTACAGTAACCATTGCCATGGTGCCGTGTCATGCTCATGAGTGACGATCTCAATATTTTTGTCATGATAACATGCCACAAATGACAGGTTATTGTTATGGTGACATATCATAATCATGAGTGACATACGATGACACAGCCATTGTCACGACGACGTGATTCATGACACTTTCATATTGGCATAACAATTCGCAGATGATAGGTCATGTTACGGTGACATGTCATGATCATGAGTGATGTACTATACCATAACAAGTCATTATCATGGTGACGTGATATGATTATGATTGACATGTGATATGCAATGACTTGTTATGATGAATATCATTAGAATGGTCAAGTGTCATGGTTGTGAGTGACATATAATTCTTTCTTAGTGATATGTGGAATGACATATCATGGCGATATCTTATGGTCATGTTATAATGACACGTGATGGTGACCTGAATAATGACATATTATGGTAATATGTCATGACGTTGTCATAGTAATAGGCGTGGTGATGACATGTGTTGACAAATCAGGTGATTATTTTTCCATCTCAAAACGAGTTATGCATCATATATTCATGTTCAACAAAAAATATAGTTCCTTCATGTCATCATACTATGTCATAGATGACTATTTTTTATCATGATGCGTATCATGGTTGGGATTGACATGTGATCATGTCATGGTAGCATGTCAAATGACACGATATGTTGACAAGTCATTGTTATGGTGAGGTGGCATGGTTGCATGACATCTTCTAGTGAACATCATTGTCGTGGAGTGATGTGAAAATGATTTTTACATTTTTGTGTGATGCGATAATTTTCTATTTTTTAGTTATTTTAATACCATGTTTTGCAATAGTTCTCATTTAGAGTATTGGAGAAGTTATCGAAAGTATATAAAGTAGGGAAGAGATGAGAGAAATTTTGCATATTTTTTCAAATCTTCAATAAACCATTAAAAAACATTTTGTTGATTATGCCTTATCCTTTGAATCATCTACTTTCTATTTCTGTTAGCATTGTGACCATTCACTAATGAATAAATTCGAAAAAACTTGAAAACAATTTACTACTACCACGCACATAAAACGAAAACTTCCTCAAAATTTCACATCATCCGGAAGAAGTACTCTTTTATCATTTTTCAACATTTCTAAAATGTTTTAATGTATTTTAAAGGTTTTTTTTTAAGCTTTTAACTCATCCTGAAAATTTTTTCCAATCGCAATAGTTCCGGTTATGTTCCATTAACTTTTATATCTTAAAAAAAAAATAAAAAAAAAGTTGTACAATAGTATATTTAGCTTAACCAAAAAACTTCCATTTTGAAGACAACGTCTAGTGAATAAATTATTCAAGCTCAAGTTCATCTTCACGATAACGCCAACAAGGTGAAATTCCCTTCTTGAATCATTAAACAATTCAATGTCTGTGTTCCTATCGATAATCATGCCTTAACCGTAGGCGTATTTTTTCTCATTGCACTAGCTTCTTCACGATATATTTTCGCGATAACCCAACGGAATGCATACCAACTTCGAAACGATTTCAACGTTAACAGGCGGAGCAAGTGGAAAGAAATGGAAATCTAAAGCGTAAAAGGTTTGCTGCAGAATTACCATGTGAAATGATACGGAAACATTAAAGTGATAAGAAGTAGTATTTTATTTGACTTCGTATTACCTATCTATTTACCGAAGGCGCCTTTCACCAACGACAGTACCTACAGCACGATAAATTTTGGGGAGAAAGTATCCTATATAATTTGGTAAAGATGTGGTTTCTGGTCACTGATCACCTGATCATTAATAAAGAATTGTATGACTTCGTAATTATTTATTAAAATTTCATTGTGCTAAAAATTCGTGACAACGAATTAAATATAATGAAAAATTTAATACGTTATTAGTGAAAGTGCAATACACACATACTTTCAATGATTCTTCCTTCTCATTGTAGTTTATCAAGGGTAGTATCGTTTTTTATTTTTATCTTATCTACTACCTACTGAAGTACGTTTAGTTTCAGCTCCTGAATTGAATGACGGCTTTCATTTCGAGATAGAAATAATAGAATCTCAATATATTCAATCAACGAAAGGCTTCCCATTTTTTACAAAAACATTTCCTTCATTTTACTTTACGGCATGTTTGTCAAGTCAAACGGATAAATTTATTTGTAAGTAAATTACAAGTTTCCTAAATGTGGTTACACTTTGTCGAAGTGAAAGGATTTTTCTGAACAATGGTTTTCCGATAGTTTTTTTTACGCAGTTAACATTTATGTGCAGGTTTTTTATACAATGTTTTTACCTTGATGAAATTTCTAAAAACTTTGATTGTTTACCCAAGTTGAAAATTTCGTTGTAAATTTCCGAAGTAAATTTTTCTTTTTGAAATTCTCATATTGATTTCGAAGAACTTGTTTTCAAAAATTGGTGGGTTTAATTTTTCTTTCAAACTCCTACGAAATAAAAGATTAAGTAGGCTTTTGAATTTGCATGATTTTCCGAGCCTAAAATTTTTTCCTGTTTTATTTATTATTATGAAAAGTTGAGAAATTTTCGCTCGAAATTCCTTTGTAAACTCATTTAAGCAAGGAAATTGTATTTTTCCATGATTAAGCGTTTGAAAAATATTTTACCTTGGAGTTCATTTCATGAAAATATATTTTCTTGGGTGAAGTTGTACATCGATGTTTAGGAGGTTGATACTTCATGCTGATTTACCAAAAGTAAAATTGTATAACGAGGTTTTGATTTCATTACCTTATTATTTTCGTTTTACAAGTAACGCTTTAGTTAGTATTACCTAGTCAATTTACCAACCATTGACATTCGTTAGCATTGTATGCGATACTTTTATCTGCCTTTCACATCTGTGTTACAAACAGCGTGCAATGTCAGTTATCAAAATGATTTATAAATGCACAAACTTATTGCGTGTGATATATTGAGCAATAAATACGATCAAAAGTGACCGAAACCCGACCAATATTATTTACTTCCCAAAATAATATTTGTTTTGAAAATTGTTCAATGGTTCATAAACAGGATTTAAATGTCGTACAAATTGTGTAATTGTGTATCCACTTTTTAATATACCTACTACCTAGTACCTATCTACTTGTCATGAAATAGTTACTGCAATGGTGATAAATTACAAAGAAGCAATGGGTATTGCATCGACACAATCTGATAAATTTTCATCATTTTTATTCGCCAAATATCTAGATAAACTATCTATGCCCAGAAACTGTTTCGGAAAATGGGAAGTAGAAAGATCCGATAATGCCAAACAATTATTTCACGAAAGGGAAAAGAAAACGCTTTCAAAAATGCGTACACCTAAATATTATTTCACTTATTAAAATGTTCTTTCCATTTCATTTGTTGAATATTACACTTCAGCAGATTCCATTAAAAATACATTTTTTTTTATTAAAAATGAAAAATAAAAATTGTTCTTTGCTTAACGCTAGAAACTATTTGTACAATTACATAAATTAGCAGAATTATGAACCGTCCATGCATTTATTTTAGTTTTTTTCCATAATTTAAAAATTAGACTATCACCGCAAGTTTTCTCACAATTCACAAATTGCGTTCCTCAGGTTAAATTTCTTCTACCAAAGTTATATTTTTCCTGAAATCAGGTCTTTTTCATACTAATCAAAATTAATAAAAAATTTAAATTAGATATTCGTTTAATGTTTACGGTATTTAAGACCCATTACCTTTTGTAGCAACTTGCAATGTGATTATAGAAGTTTTCTTAATGAAATAAGTAAATCAGTATTTCTTTATGAATTCGTAACGCTCTCTTACGAAGAGAAGGTATACTACTGAAATGAATGACCATTTATAGGACATTTTGTTGCTGTACCTAAGTCGAATGAATAAGTACTTGGAAATATGTTACACCATAAATTGTTATAAATATAGGTATGTATATTTGTATACAATTCTTTAAAAAATTGAGAATTATTCTAATAAAGGGAGTATTTCTGATATTCTTTTTCTTACTGATGGAAATATGAGGGATGTTTCATAAGTAACAGCCCTGATTTTTTAAGTCGGTAACAAATGAAGATGAAAATTTGAAAATTTTATCGTGTATTCTATAGGCTTATACCTATTTTTTAACATGATAACCTTTAACTTTTGAACATTCCTTATATTTATAAACAAATTTTTGTATGACGCTGAGGTACGTTTTCCAGTCCATTTTTTGAAAACTATGTCCATCTTTGCAACGAATCGTTCAGCTTGAAGCTCTCAACTTCGCATTTTAACACTTGGAATAAAAAATCATTTAAAGACACGAAATGGTGAATGGGAGGAAAGGTCTCATTTCAAATTTTTCCAAAGAATTTGGTTCAGTAGAAAAGTAAGAGTTGTGACACTGTGATGACAGAACCCACCATTTTGATTTTATGGCATTCGAAAATTTCAAAATTAGACCAGAGTAAGAGCTAGGGACTACCAACATACGATAAAATTGGATTTCCTTTCCAGAAATAATTTCAGGGGCCAAAAATTTCATTACAACTCCTCGCTCGAAATCTGACGGAGATTTCTCCGCCAATTCCATCTTTCTCAGGCTATAAATCACGAACAATTGAAGCAATCGAATTGAAAATTTTACCATAAAGTCGTACAACCATATTGAACATGTGATAAAAATTCTATCAATCCAGAATAATTAGAAACGGCGCTACGAAAATAGTACTGTTACTTATGAAACTTCCCTCATAGATTGATTTTTTTCATTTTGTGTTGATCCTATTTCGTTTCAGAGAAGTTGAGATGTGTATCTCATAATTTTTAAATTTATCGCTAGCAAAAAAAATTAATCCCAATGCAGAATTTACACGTTGGTTTATTATAAAGTGGCGCGATCTCGCCATGCTTTTATCAATTTTTCGGTTCAGAACTTTTGAAAGTACAACTTAACCATAACATAAGGGAGCAGAAATATCTTATTATTGCTTTTTTTGTATTCATTTTTTTATTTACCGTAAATTGCGACAATCGATTGTAACCTTGAAAAAAATGTCTCAGATTATTACCACACCCAATGATGCTCGGTAAATTTTGGGATGGGGTGTCATTTTTTATTAGACCATGCTACCTTACTGTTTCGAAACCTGGAGTTTTCAAGTTGGTAAATCAAACATGAGAATGCGCTGTTTGGTTGATATAATGCGGTAAAACATCCAACAAAAATTAATTTTTCAAAATTTTTGATAATTTTTTCAATGAAGTTCTCTTGAGGAATCGATTTGAGTTACTTCGCATATCACTATTTGCTTAGGAAATAAAAAATAAATAATTTAAATTCAAAAACTTGAATCAAATATTACAGATGTTGAAATTGTTTTTGTAAACTTTTAATTATTGACTGAAAAAAAACAAATGAATTTTTTTTGTTTAAATACTAACCAGACCAACCCACTTAAATTACTCTTCCGTCTGAAAAAATTGAAAATACAAACCATCAAATCGTTTTTCGTGAATATAAAATTAATGAAGGAAAAATATTGAAAAATTATTATAAAGAAACAAAATGAAAGTAGTCTGTTTAAAATAAACATCCATCGAACTAATCATGAATTACACGATTCAATATATTTACAAAAAGTCGATCGTAATTATTAGTTAGAAAGAAACTTTCACATAATATCGTACATACTTCCCAAGTTCTTACAATGATTATAATTGTGCTACCATTGAATGCAGGGCTTTATAGAAGGAATTCTTCAACACTAGGGTGCTTTCTGAAACAGTACTGTAATTCGTTCAGTTTTGAATCATCGCATAAGTATTACGGCGTCAGTTTTGTAATCAATTTAGCTTGTGTGTTATTATCGGGAATTGTAAGGATTAGACTTGTACGTCCTCCCTTAGGAGTCGTAGCCAAAACTAACCCTCTTACAAAAGAAATGTTAATCTGCTTTTCCCCCGCGCGTCAATAGTCCAATGACACAAGTAAAATATAGCCAAGAAATTTCCCATCTTTAGGGTTGAAACTACACGCGCATTTTTAAGTTATGTCTTCATTTTGTTATTATGGATTTTCAGTTCGGGTTGCAATTTAATGTCTTTCTTAACCTTTTACTTATTATTGGTTCGTACATTGGAAATTTTAGGCATTAGCTTCTGCTTGCTATAGTAACGCAATTTCATTCACGACTCGTCTAATTTTCCACGCTGTATTTCTAAAACTAAATAACGCAATTTGTGAAGAATTTATCGGAAAACTGATTTTTGGGGGTTGAAAGCCACAAAAAAAAGACAATATTGCGAAGAGTATCGAATATTAGGTACATACATAGTAGGTATATTTATACACCAAATGTCAGCTTATCATCTCATTTTGTAAGCTCGAGGCCATTTTCGGGCTAGAATGACCAGACTATGTACTTAATGCACCTTTTAAATTCATCAGGACAATAATTAAAATGTGATAACGTTGATTTAATGCAACCAGACATTAAGATGAATAGTCCTGCTACCTATGTAACTATAACGGTGTAGTCTACTAAAAAGGACCATTCACCCTTACAGATGAAGGTCTACAAGGGTACATTAATTTGACATATAAATGAAAGCTACTGGTTGGCTGATTTCATAATTTTAACGATAAACATTACCATAATTAAACGCCAAAGCATTACTTTGTTATCCATTTCACAAGGTAGAAATAATGTGCATAAAAACAAAGTTAGGTACCTATTATTAAGTTTTAAATTTTTGATATTCTGATGTTTTTGAAAACGGTGAATAAATAGGTAAGTGTCTTTGTAGAAACAATAGTATACCATTTTTATTGATAGGTATACCTATTTATGCTCATAACGTGAGTTTTACCCGCGATAAGACAGTTGAGTCGTGTCTGCAGATAGGAGAGTTCACGTTTTAATTACGATAATGACAGTTGATCAGCTAGTATCGGTTTTGATTGTAACTCGCTCGGTATACCTAATTTTTCGCATAAAAGCCAACATTGGATTAATGGCAGTAGTTTCAGTTTTTGCAGTAGACTCGATATCAATGATTTTTTGTTTTATTTGTGTTTTAAAAAAATACAACGAGTGCTTCGCAGAGGCGGAATTTTATGAAATTTCTTTTTATATTGAAAATAACAAATTTTGGAATTCATCAAGAGTACTCTTAGTATCTGGATGAAGTTCAAAGCATACTTGACGGTATATTTTACGACTTAGAATGCTGATATCTTGATGGAGAAATTCTTCTTGAATTCTTTCCCTAAATACTTTCTAGGAGTGGAATTGTGGTAGACGTGGAAATAATGAAGTATCGCTTATTATCACAAAATCTTAATTTTTGCTCAGGTATAGGTAGTTATGAAACATGTTACAGTTTCGAAACGAAAAATTCCCTTATGGATGGATTTTAAGTCATAGGTAGGTGTTCAATGTTCATTCGTTAATACTGCATAAGCCGATCACGTACTACTTTTAAAACTCCTTTTCATTAAGTTGAAAATATAAATAAGTTTTCATGACTTAGCATGGAACAGCGGATTAAAAATGAATATTTATACCTTTTGAAAATTTCAGTTTGTAAAAGTTTCTCACTAAAAAGAAAATTCTGCGTATAATATTTATGAATTTATTTTATTTAATAGCTTAGATTCGTCACAAAATCGAGTTTTTGTTCATAACTAGTATTACGAGAAGATATTCGGTTTTCTTATTATGTTACTTTTTCTTTCAATTCGTTCAAGAGCATTTACTCACCCAGATAAATTTCAAGCTGTCATCAAACGGGTGAGCTTTTAATAATAAAAGAATTTCGTTTTTTGGTTTATTTTTTTGGAAGTAGAAATTTTTAATACGGTAAGTAATTAAGAATAATGCCAAGAAAAATCTTCTTAATCATGAATTTATTTAGAGAGCATATACTGGCGTAAATTTTAAAAACTGCAATAAGGATTATAAAAACGAGGGTAACGTTGCTTTTTATAACAAACTAATAGAGCGTAATGAGCAAAAAAAGTGGTACGAGTATTCACCCATGATGCAATTTATCGCCTTTCAGTTAATAATGAATCAGGGAAAATTTTCGAAAAAACACGATTGATAGTTTAGAAGCTGCGGATAGGTGGAGGTATCATGTAATCAATCACAACTTGGATAATACACCGTAGAATCATTAGTTATTTTCCAAATGAAAAGAAATAGAAATCCCCGAAATCTTGAAAAAAATGAAAAAATTATTTTAAACTAAGATTTTAAAAGAATGTTGGTATTTTTGCATTTTCGACAATCTTGACATTTTTATAAGCATGAAGATTAAAATGAATAGGAGATTAGTTGGACTAATGATTTATGTAACTATTTGATTTTTTAATTTTTTACAAATTTAATTAAAACGCAATACAAAATTAGGTGATAATTTCGTGTTTCAACAATCGAACACACAAAAATAGTCATCGCTTAATGTAAAACATGTTTGCATTAATTTAATTTATATTTTACGGCGAGCAAATTTAATTGAGAGACTTTTATGCATTAGGTAGTGGATTTCTAAAAAAAACGTCATGCACGAATAAATGCAGTTGAATTAAAAAAACAATATTTAACGTCTTTATTTTTGAAATGCCATCTATTTTTACTTACTTTACTATTTTTTTTCAATTACAAAATTATCAAGGGTATTGTTTGGAGATGAACAAAGCGTAGATTTTGAAAGTTGTGAAATGTCCATTAAGAAAAATACAAAGAAAGCTGTAATTAGAACAATTGTTTACACGTTTTACTGTTTTGAATTTTATATAAAAGAGTAAAACAAATATCGTGTAATTTTATTACGTTTTTCCTTTTTCCTCTTTTTTATTATAGGGGTCCAAATGTTTAAAGTTTGGGCGCTAACTTTGAAACTTGGCGTAAAAGGTTTTCATTTCATTTTTCGTTTAAATGGATGTATACAATAGTGGTACTGAGTGGTTGGTATTTAGATTTACCACCAATAACCGAACAGACCATTAAGTACCAGAAATCTGTCCGATATGTATGGAATACGTACACTTATTATTTTGATTTCTGGTGACCACATTTCCTCCTTGAAGGAGTAACAAGCGCTCATTTGAATTGAATAATATCTATTTTTTTCTTTGTTCTATTCATATCGGTACTATTTTTACAGTGAAAATTTTCTTTCTAACGAGGTCGTAAAGTTCATGTGTTTACTCCGTGTGACGTGAAGGTTATTTTTTAAATATAATTTTTATTTTGCTCCAAGGATATTTCATCTCTTTTTCTGTTTGTCTACATAAGTTATTTTGTTGAAAACATCAGTCCTTTCAGATATTGCTGCTTTTCCGTGGTAAATTAACAGAATTACTTTCCTTTTCAGGCTTAAACTGAGGTATATTTTTGCGTCGCTTTTCTTTCCTTGAAAAAATGTTGTCATTTTCTTATTTTCTTTCATTTGTTTGTATTTATGTTCATAATAACATTACGAGTTGGTTTATTACGTTTTCTTTTATTATATGTATAGTTTATGTCTTAATGACCACTTTGAAAGTAAATATCGAAAAAATGTACGAAGCTCCAATTTGTCTCGAACTATTTCTTATTGATCCATTAATCTGAAGAGGAAATTTAAATTTTATGGTTTACGTGACGGTGTGTACGTGGTGTACTGCTCTAGCTACATATATGAAAGACATGTTCATAAAAAAGTATAATTATTCATCTGGGTAGAAATTAAAAAAATAATTAATTGTTAAGTGCTCGTAAGCATTTATTATTTTTACCCTTCATGTTTAACAGTCGAACGATGCCATGAGAATAAAATAAAACAACCCGAGAGTAAGCATCGAGTGCTAAAAAACGTCTAAATACGGTTTAAATTGAACATTAGAAAATAATTTCCCACTTATCTAACCAACAAAATCCGCGCGAATTTCATTTTACGACTTTTACGACATGCAAACATGACATTCACAAAATTTATTCATTGGTTTCCGCAACTGTCGCTTTTATGTGTAAAATCTAAACGTAATTTTTTTTTGGTATTTGAAAAATCCTCCATCTTTGCTGACAGTTGACCTAGGTAAGTAATGACCTCACACGATGTCTAATAAATGACCTTAACATGGCATGACAGTAAACTTTTCTCATTTTACAGGTTTAAAGTTTTATTTTTTTAAATTAGAAAACTTTTTTTTTTAAAGCAAATTATGCATATTTTTTGGCCTGTTTTTAAAATTTTTCCACAAATGAATACGTTTTCATTGTGCAGAAATTTGTCGTATTTAACTGAATAATATTGAAAATAGTAATACCTACGTGTTTATCTGATTTTACCCAAAACTTTTTTCATGGAAAAAACTTCCTCTGTAATTACATCACATTTTTAATCTACTCCGATATCGATTTAGCGCTGATAAAAGTATCCGCAGCATTTGCTTCTTGAAAATGTTGAAAAGTTGCGATTGACTTTTATTGGTAGGTTTACTTTGATTACTGACTTGGAACTAATTTAAACGCTTGAAAATGAAAATGAGTAGGTATACAAAATAATTTTTAACTTGACTTTCCACTTCGTGTATTGATTTCATTCTGTTTGTGGTCTGTAATTTAAGAAATTCTATGTATTACCACGGCGCGATAATTTTTTCATTAATCCAATACACAATTTACATAATTTTGTAAGTTGTATCGTTAATAAATTTTTAATTCGAAAGTTTAATAAACGCCGACCTTTTTGGTTTTCAATTTCAATATTAATAGAATTTCAGTTTTTTATGCTGTTTTGAAAATTCCAACGGTGAAATTTTGTAAAGCCACATTCATCTCGTCTAAAAAAGATGTCAGGTTACGTAAAGGTGTGCTTTTCATTCTTCTAAAGCTGATTGAAATTGTTTTTTTAAATGAATTAATAATTCAGTATTTGCGGTTGTATATTCATAAAGTCTTTTTGATTAAAAATGTCGGTTGTGTTTTGCTATTACTGGAGGAAAATAATTAATGTACATATTGTACTTATTATCTAATCTAGAAACATTTTTCGTTGTTGATTCAGTGTTCCTGAAAATTTTCTGATAGTAAGTAAATCTTTTTCTGTTGTTTTGCATGTTGCAGTTCTAATAATAATAAATTTTCGAATATCGCTTCCATTTTTAACTTATTTAGCATACCGGGAAAAAAATCACCAATACGATTTAATGTAAATAAAATGAGATGATGACGAACTATGTCGACAAAAAAGAGAAAAAGATATAATCTAAAAGTTGAATTTTCCTTTTTTCATATTTTAATGTAAACGATATTCCATAAAGCTAATGGCAAGGAAAAATATAAAATGCTTTTAAAATTATTAATGTACGAAAGCGCAGTTCTTCATCCACAAGTATGGTTAAATGAAATCCGAAGAATTTTTCGTTTAACCATTTAGGCAAAAGAAGTAGGGTGGTTTGTACCAAGATTTTCTAACGAAAATAGCAACGCTTCTTTCGGTAACTTCTCATATTACAGAAGAAATGTTCCTTTTATTTTTTTTCTCATTTTAGTTTTCTCTTGTTCAAAGAAATATACTCATCTATGATAGAATTATATAAGGGATGTTTTGTTTTACCCAAAATTAACACTTGATGTTCATTAAAACCAGATTATTTGGTGATAATCACATCAAAAAAATTTATATTAACCATGAAGCATCAGCTTGCGTACAAGTCTGCAACACAGTATGACATTTTCATGTCAATCCGCAACAATGTACTCCGGATGGGACTTGTAAAAAAAAAAACAGACAACGAATGTTGACAAATATGGGGGTCTGACTAGTCTCAAGTGATGCTGAGAAATCACTATGACATGTCATCCGAGATATTATTAATACATGATTATATGCCACTCACGACCGTGACACTTGACTATTCCAATGACGTTCATCATGACAAGTCATTACACATCACATGTCAATCATAACCATAGCACGTAATTCTATATCGACGGTTACATCTGTGTAGTGTGTACTGACTTGAGTACGATCGAAAAACGAGAATCTACCAAACTATACTATCCACATTGTATCAATAATAGGAAAAACCCACGATGCTTTAACTTTCCTCCCACACATCGACTAAGTATCACAGTCACGCTACAAATTTATTATCAAAATTCTCGAGCTTTTTTACTTTTCGTTGTGGAAAATTGTTTTTTTTCGAATAATTTGTGCTGTGAAAAAAATTCCATCTTGAGAAGTATAATATATTACTTTAACTAAAATAGGCACGTTGGTTTCACGTATAAGGTGGTTGCTTTTCGCATTTCACATCATCGTTACGACGAACACTCACTCAAGATTATGCGAAATTGGGAAAATTGTTGGCAAAACTTGTACACATTGCGGAAAGATTGAAGATTATTTTGCACGTATGGACGAACGTAAAACGCCATTTGTTGGCATTATTATTAATGCCGGTTAAGATGTGAAAATCTTTGGTATGGCGTAGTTTTGATTAAAATTTTCACCTACAATGGAAGTTTAAAATTTCACCGATCTTCGTTTAGTGTACACACATCGTGTATCTTTTCGTACAGACGTATTAGATTTTCAGGGATGCATGGAAGTTTTATATACAATGTGTTGATGTTGACTTAAAACGTCGAATGTGTACTAATACCTAAGCTTCTTGTCTTACGTAGGTTATTAAGATTTTGATCTAAAAACTTGAAGCTAGATAACGCTCCCTTCTGCGATGTTCGCGGTACTTATTAATAAAACCTCTTTTCGTTTAATATTCGCGAAATACGCAGACCTCGAAAGCAGCGATGAAAAAAATACCGATATAAGGGAAACAAATTCCAAGTTTGGTTAGAAATTGCGGCGTTCTTGTTTGTTAAATACGTGAAGATTTGTCGAGATTATTAGGGATATTACTCGACCACATTATTTCTTATCGCTTTCATCTCGAGTTTGCTCGTTTTATTAAACTTTTCGGTTTTTCGATTTTACGTTTTGTCGTTATTTCTTTTTTGGTGTATAAGTTGGAAGGAGAAAATAAGGGATATTCAATAGATGCACAGTAGTGGGGTAGTCTTTTGATGATGTCATCCAGCTCTTAATCCCACTTTGTTTATTGCATAACTTGGGGTTGTATCCCAGCGTATTTTAATGAATATACTTTTAAGAATCAGCAAAGGTTGTGTCGTAGTTTCTATTTAAAAAAAAAAATAGGTACGACGTATTTTGCATCTTGACTATTAAATGATCTTTCCTTTGTTGCGTCTTAATGAAATAGATAGGTAACTTATCTCTGCGAAGTTGGATTAGCAGTTATATCAACTGTTTGGTTTTGAGCTATGACGTCATTGCGCGAAATTCAACTTTTTCTTATTTTTTTCTCCGTGTATTGTAACATGAACGATATACCATTAACGCTCGTGTCATTTTCTAACATTGCAACTACTGGTACGTGTTTTGCAATACGAGATGCATTTACGTATAAAGAAGACCACGTCAAAATAATGTAATAAGTGCTTCTTGGACCTCATTGCCGTAGCAAGCTCATAAAATACCAATTATTTTAGTTTTTACGGCTGCGCACGTAGTTTAACGTGTGGTGCTTACGCGAGCGTCCAGTACAATTGGGACGACCGGGCGAATTACGCGATAAATTTTTATTTCAATAAAATAATGTAATCATAGATGACGTTTTTTCCTTTTGCGAACTTCTCTGGCTCGACTTTTTACTCACTTGCGTGTTTCTTTAGCTAACGTAAATATTTCAAAGCTATTTATTCGTTAAAAATCTACTATAAAAATTACTCTCTGAATTTTAGCCACATCTTAATTATATTTCATTTATTACAAATGGATTCAAGTATCACGTCCTTTAAAGAAGTGTTTTAAAATACATATTTGGCGATTTATCTCGCGACTCGATTAAAATTATAATATAAAAATACCAGTCGAAAACGTGAATTAGCTAACGCGTATAAATGCTTTAAAAAATTTATTAAATCGAATTTGTTTTTCGTGGTTTATCTGGAAATTGAATTATTTTCTTGAATTGTGCTTTGAATAAATGTAAGCCTAGCAGGGGTTTTTCGTTCATTAGAGCCAGAGTTTTCAATAATGTTAAAAGTATCAGCTTGATTCATTCTGATTGAACGTAGTGAAACGGAAAATTAAATACGGGTGGTTTTTCAAACGCAACTGAATTTATTTCGAATGAACTCTTGCCGCGCGTAGACGTTAATAAAATAAGAAAATTCGATAAATTTCAGTTGTTCTTTATACTCGTAGTATGTGGAACTTTTTCATATAGTTGTGAAAGTATTTAGAAAAATTTTAGTAACCGCGTATTCAACGATTGTGTTTTACTCGTTGAAGCTTCGTTTGGTAATGGCGGAGAAATGTGAAAAGCGTGAAATCGAGAATTTTCACGCTGTCCTTTTTATTAATGTATTTAATTATTTTGCGAAATTCAATTAATTGATTTTTTTTAATGTGATACTTCTATCCACTTTTTTTGAAACTTTATCGTCATACTTTCTTGATGTGTGAGGTGTGACGTATCTGTTGAAGTTTTGCCTGTTGCATCTATATCAGCAATTCGATCCTTTAATGGAGATTCTTTGATAACGTTATGTTGCTTTTACACATCTATTGTTCCAGATTGATTGATTTTCGGGAATTTGTCCAAAGAGTAATCAGATAGGGGTGCATAAACAAACGTCGCATGAAATACGTATCTTGATAATTTCTACTATCACGTGAATATGTAACAACTGGCGATAGTGGTAACTTTTCAAATACAAGGTGTTCCGAGGTAGAAGTAATGATCAGCCTGAAGTGAAGTTTTTCAACGATTCGTGAATTTAAAAAAGATATTTTCTCATAACGATCATTTTGACGAGTGTTTTTGGAGGGGGAAAGATCGTCCTGTTCAATGCCGCAACACCTCTTTATCTCGCGTAGTTGAAAAGTTATGGTCGTTCAAAAATTGAAAATACCAAAAATTTACATCGTATTGAAAATTTTTGGAAATTTTTAATTTTTTAATTTTTGACTCAATTAAGATAGAAAGATGAAGTTTGCAGCATTGGAAAGAGGAAACTTTTTCCTTCTAAAAACGCATATTAAAGTCATACGGCATATGTTATGAGAAGAAATTTTTAAATAATTCAATAAAAATTATGAAAATTTCACAATTTGAAACGCGTTTTTTTCTTCAATTTGTCAGTTACACGCTTGCATATTGATCTAGCACAAAAATCATCCACACTAGAATAATCTTGATAAAATTCTCTTTCTCCCAGAACAAACCGCATATTTTTATCTATTTTAGAAATTGAGGTACATACATATAATTATTCATAATTGGTAAACGAATTTGAAAAAAAAAATTCAAAAGTATACCGCTACCCCTGCAGTCTGTGGGTTAAGCAAACATGCATACGTAGACTCAGCTTATGTTTCACAGTTACTGGGCGGAAGGCCTTACTCTTACCCCGGAACACCCTGTATCTGCATGTATTTTTTTATTCCTCATGTTAGATGCAGTATATCTTGTGTTGTATACTAGTATTTTTACCATAGTGAACAAGTACCAAAAAGAAAAAAAAACGCTGAGGTGCAAAGTAACAATCATTAGAGGAAAGGGCATGCCGAGTCGACGGAAAAAATCTTTGCATATTACAAGTTCCT
This sequence comes from Maconellicoccus hirsutus, assembly GCA_003261595.1. NCBI lineage: Eukaryota > Metazoa > Arthropoda > Insecta > Hemiptera > Pseudococcidae > Maconellicoccus > Maconellicoccus hirsutus. Next base: position 37,701 of record QBDW01000123.1, on the reverse strand, counting down.
TGACACGAGCTTTAAAAAGTTTTTCATTATTTTGATTTGAAATTAGAATATAAAGTAAATTTGATATTTGTATTCGATATATGTCATTTATTTTATTCTTTATTCGTCGACTTGCTCTATTTAATTTTAAAAGTTACCCTTATTTGTGGAAATGTTAATTAGAAACAAAAAGAAACGCGCCACGTTGCAAAACATAACATACCTACTCTTTCTTTTTAAAATCCGGCTTCGCGATTTCATTTTGGTTTGTTTTATGGATATTAATTTAAACGACATTGAATACAAAAACGGATCGTTGAAAAAAAAAGAAAACTTTCGACTGTCGTTTGACTTCCAAGTGTACGAGAGGAATATCTTTGGGTTTTAATAAAAGTTTCGTTGCAGGTGAAAGTAGTTTTATTTTTATTCGTAAAACTTTCGGAAATATAAACTTGCTTTTTATACTTTGAATTTATGTTGTACATATTTTACAACAGACGCAATAATCTAGACGATAAAACATTTAGGTGTATTGCAGAAACCTGTAGAATATTTTTTATGAGAAACGTACTTACTCGTTGAATTGAATATACGAGGTGTATGTAATTAAAGTTATTGTAATTATGTGGCAGTACGAGATGGTCCAATGCAAAGGTTCTTCTGTTCCGGTTTAGAATTTCATTCATAAATAGTCCAAGTAGATTCTTCCATTATGGTAGGTGTAGGTACTAGGTAACTACGTAAATAAAAATCTGTTGCTATAAATTGGAGAAAGATTACACGAATGAAATAAATATTTCAAATATGTTGGCGATATTAGAATTACATTATTTTGGACTAGACCATGTAGCTGTTAGACCGAAAGGCGAAGATTGAGAGATAAAAGATACATGAATTGGTAGAGGTACATGTACAATATACCGATATACGTTCACGTACATAATAGATGTAGAAGTGGTGGAACGGAAATGCGGATGCTACCAGATTAGCGAGCTTCTTCTGGTTCAACGAGCTAGAAACTGCGGCTTTAGTTGGAAACGTGTCGGAATTTAATTAATTAGGTGGTACGGGACCAATCACGGTGATTTGTTGTTTTATGACCAGTGTTCATAAGCTGATTTGAGTTTTTTGATGGCCGCAGGTTGCGGATTTGCGGTATTTACCGAAGATGGCGTTATTTAAAGCGATTTTTAGCCGATTAAATTTATGTTTTGAATGACATGTATAGCGCCTAACGGAAGATCGTTTTGATTTTTTCATATTTTATTGGAGGATTTTTTAATTGAGCGGGATTCGAGCGTTTTTACATATTAAATTTGCATTTTGGTAAATTTTAGAATTAAAAGTCAACATGTAGAATAAAATAAAATCTTCAATAACTTTTCAAAACATTGGATCATTTGATTTTATAGATTCGTAATAATAAAGCAAAAAAACCATAAAGCATCAGCTTGCGCACAATTCCGTAATACAGTGTGACATTTTCATGTCAACGTTTTGACATGCTACCATGACATGATCACATGTCAGTCCTATGATAAAGAATAGTCATCTATGACATAGTATGGTGACATGAAAAAACTATATTTTTCGTTGAACATGAATTTACGGCGCATAACTCGTTTTGAGATGGAAAAATAATCACCTGACTTGTCAACACATGTCATCACCACGCCTATTGCCATGACAACATCATGACATATTACTATACCTATGTCATTATTCAGGTCATTATGACATGTCATTCGACATATCACTTATGATTATAATTTATAATATGTCACCATAACAATCACATGAAAATATTGAGATCGTTGCTCATGAGCCTGACACGTCGCCATGACAATGGTTTCCACGAAAACTGCGTGACGCTTTTTTTGTGACGATTTTTGATTTTGTGTGTCATAGCCAAGACGTAAAAAGGAGAAAAATTTTCATAAAGCATGCTCATTTTCATCAATCTCTATGTGGATTTAGATATAAAAGTAGAACAACCATATCAATTTCTCCTTGTAAAACATTATTTCTTATGTATTTCAGATCAGAGGGGATTTCGTTAATAAATTTGTGCTAAAATTTAAAAGGTGACCGCGCGGATTTACTCCACACACGCGTACAACGAAAAGAAATATCTTTCCGGAGGCAACTTTTCTCTTTGATAAAAGAGAAATTTCGAAACCGCTAATTCTAAGCACTGCATAAGCAAATTTAATGAAGATAAATTCAACGTGTTGTTTTTGGCTGTTATATTAAGTTTCCTAAATGCTATTCAGTTATATTCCGGTTTTGTAAGTTTAATTCCATCGAAAATGTATTCAATTACCTTTATATTATATTTCCTTTTAATTATAACAAACTTAGTTGAGTACCGTCGAAGTAGGACCCAAGCATACTACTTTTTCTGCTCCGTCTCCAAAGTTTACGGTACGTTTTGCGTTGCATTACCCAAAGTATAATGTAGGTTCGCGATAGCGAAAATCTTTCTTTGGTGTTTGGTACTTAGTATGTGGACGAATATTTCAAAGTCTTACCAACATGATGTGTAGGTTTCCGTATACTTATATGTACGTGTGGCGAACGCGTAAACGAAGTAAAATTTCGTAACGGGCCTTTTTGATAAAACGTGACAAATCGTACAAGTACGGTTATTAAAGGCGAGAAACTTGACGCACTTGTAAACTTTCATCCTGAATAAATATTTTCTTTGATATTTAAAAGCGATGGTTTCCTTTAATGGAAACGTTAACACCTTATTAAGCGAAGAAAGTTCGCTTTTCGCTTGTCTTTTTAGTTAACGGAAGCAATTGCGTTCTATGTTTTAAGATATGATATTGCTTTTTTTTCAACCCTTGTAATGTTTTTTCAGATTTAAATTTAAATTTTCCTCCTTGAGAATGTGTTAGCGAAAGATTTCCAGTATGTTAATCTAATCTAACTTATAGCTATGTAAGTGAAGAGCATATTTGAAACGACGTGCGATTAAATAGCGAAGGCAACAGGTTCATCGAAGAAAAAATATCTATGAAAATTAAAAATAAAAAGTGTTCGATGAATTTATACTCATATGGTGGATACTGGATACATTCGAGTTAAAAAATTCTTCGTACAGCAGTGGCACGTTTTGCCTCAATAAACATACCGAATATCAAATTGACTCCGGTCGTAAATTTTGTACTAACTAAAAGACTAACTCTTCTAAATTTTTTCTTATTAAATAATAGAAAACTTCTTATGTTATTTGAAAAGGCGTAAAAAAATACCGCTATTATTCTGGTCTCAAACTGAGCAACCGTACTGGAATAAAGAAACTTTTTATTATTCCTATCATATCCGCGACATCACATGACTTGGGACATCCAACGGTAACTTTTTTCTTTATAAGCGCGCTATACCAACCAAAACGCTAGCTACAGTATTTTTTCTACTTCGTAAAGTCTTAATTTATAAATTAGACCACGAGGGGCGCATAAGGATCATGATTTTAGTTACTGTTCATAGACTACGTAAAATTTAACGTAGATACGATTTTAAACGAGATTGAATTAAATAACGTTGCAAATTTGAATAATTTCGTGCAATAAACGCAATTCAAAAAATTTTTCATGAAAAAAGTTCATATTCTAATAACAAATTCTAAAACGAAATTTATACAGTAGGTTGAATTCCTTTGCTGTTGTGTTTTCATACACTCCACCTCTCACACGCAAATCAGCAAAAGTGAAATTATAAAAAAAGTGAAAGAGACAAAGAGTGTGAGAGAAAAAAAATGAAAACTATATTATGCTCGTAGTTGTAACACATCCGTATGAAAAACTTCGCATGCGATAAACTGGGGAGAAAATTTGAATTATTTCAAGTATGTGCTGTATTACATAGATTGGTAAAACCTAAAGCTACTGTGCTGGTATATGCGAAGAAGGGAGTTAGCGCGAAAAAGCCTCAATAATTTCACCTTATTTCTGGAAATTATTTGAATTCTAGAAAAAGGAAAAATTCTGAAATGATATTCAAAATTGTACGCGCGTTTCTCACGGCCTTCTAGTTTGCTTTGAATCTATGATTACATGACTGTGAAAAAGTATAAACGTAAATGGTATGCCGAATAAAAAATCTTACATCCATATTTATTGAAATGAGTTCGCATATTTGATTGCATTTAGTTTCTTTTTACACCCTTTTCAGAAGTGAAATTCTTAAATACCTTTCAAATTTCAAATTAAAGAATTGAATCGTATACTAGGTGTTAATAAAAGTATACAATCATATTTATTTATGAAATTGAATGGTAATCAAGCACCACCTCGATGTCGTCTTCGTCATCGATGGCTATCAGAGTTCTGTGAACAGCATTGGAAGGAGGAGAAAATTATCAATAAATTAGTTTTATGGTAATTTTTGATCACCAGGTACTTTGGACCTTGACCCTGTAAATTGGAAGTATCACAAGTCATCGAGGACGTTTTATTGGTTCTAAGGTGGCATTAACAAAATAGGTATCTTACCTACAGTATTTCCTATTCGATGATTTTTTATTCCTTTTTTTTTATTTTATAAAATTGAAACCAAGTGACTTTTTTAGACGACTACCTATAAAACATTTGAAAGATTTTTTTTTCTGTTGCTCAATGGCAGCGAAAAACCGTAATGCAATTTTACACAAATAAAATTTTATAAATCGAACGTAATCTAACCGGGATGAGCTTCTTTCTATAAACAAAAAATATATTGGATTGGGCTGTTAAAGGTGTTATCAGCGGATAAAAGGTTTCTGATTGAAAAATATCATCCACTGTACACAATTGTGCATAGCTATTTACACTTCAGTACAACTCAACTTTCACAAATTTCTTATGCACGTATATTTTTACTACAAACTCACCAATTCATTACAATAGTCAAATTAATGAAAATCGTTTGAAATTCAAAACATTAAGGCTTGTCTGATTATGAAAGCTTCGCGTTCAACAGAAGTTTTGGTTCCAGTTAAACTTTCTGTAATACTATTAAGCCGAATAAATTTTTTGAATTCGTGGAAATGGAAGTAAAAATGACCAAGTTTCAGAAGTTTGTTCAACCACTCAACCAAAGATTTCACCTGCAACCATTAGTATCTAAGCTATTTGGATTAAGCCTTATGTTAGTTGTTGTATTTCATCTGGGAATAAAATATAAACACTCGCGATTATGTAGTTTTGCGGCTTAATTTTTTTGCGGGAAGTTTATAACGGAAAGATATTTACTCTCATGATAATTTTAAACCTATTTTTTCTGAAGTAGGAATTAAAGAAATAATGTTTGAATAATTGAAAAAAAATGAAATCCATCCCTAAAAAAACCCTGATTTAATATCGAAAAGATTACAACTGTAAAATAATGTTCCAATTAAATATTAATAATGAAGAAATATTTGATCAATAATGCTGAATATCGTTTCAAAACCGGTTCATCCCAGAAAATGCCAAATTATTGCGAATTTCTTTTAAATATGTACGAGTATGTGTGTTGGTGAAAAATTTGAGCCGAAGGAAACTCATTAATCTATAATGCGTCATGTCGTAGGTGTATTCCTGCAGGAATATAGGTTAGGGAAAGGGTTAGCGTAAAAGTTGATCTCTAGAGATACACTAACTTCAAATATCGAAGATGAGTAAGAATCATTTCCCCATAGAACGAATTCATTTTTTTACATCTATTTATCTAATTGGGTACATCAGATTTGTTCAATAAAAGATTACCTACCGGTTGTTTGTATTTTCCTATATTTAAACCAATCACCTACAACAGATTATTATATAATGTCATTGTTCGTTTTTCATTAGTGTAAGTTTAAGGACGAATATCTATTTGCGTTTTTATCTTTCTCTCTCTTTCTTGTTTAAGCAGCAATATGTGTATCATAAATCTCTTCGAAACCGTATTAATTTTCTCGCACGTGAACGTAAAATACGATGTCTCTTTAGTATACAAGCTTATTTGAAAATTCCGCGCTTCAAAAAATTAATTTTAAATTGTAATTTAATAAAAAGCCAACCCAAAAGAAACGGTTAGTCGGCTTGTGATGGATTTTTTCCTTCTCGTTGTAGCATTTTACCATTATTTTTTTCTCGGGAATTTTTTCTCTTTCTTTTTTCATAAAACAACTTTTTATTGATGGTAGATATTCGTTTTTTTTCTACAAAGGGCGTTTAAATAATTACTTGATAATCGAAAATATGTTTTTAAATAATTTGGTAAAAAATCTTTTTAGTCCTTTTTTTTATACTGATTTTCATTTATGCTCTCACTATATAAATTATATTCTCAGATTAAACTGCTTTTTTTCCAGAATATTGCCCACGAGTCTAACTCAAAAAAGACGTTTTTTTTTCTATCTGAAACTCTATCACGTGATCTATACCTTCGTTCGTTAACTTTATATGAAAGAAGTATCAGTTCGAGTTTTTCCAAATATACATATTATTTACAAAATTAACAAGAGTAGAAAATTTCCTTTTCTAAATCAGCTGAATGTGACGTAATTTATGCAAACTTTTAAACGGCTGTATGCGGTTTACTCGCGGAATAACACTCGTCTATTGACCGTTCAGGAAGTGTTGCTGTACCTTCGTCCTGTCATCCTCTCACTCTCTCTCTCTTTGGACGTGAACATCGTCGTCGTCGTTGTTTTCCAGTCCTATTTTCGGTACGTTGTTTTCCAAACCACAAGAGATTGATTAATGTTTTGTTGACACTTACAGCGTGACTCTACACACCAATTTTACCCGACTGTGTATTCCCCATTTTGTAATTTTGGAATAAAACACCTACTGAAATGATGCTTTTTGAAATTATTACTTTGAATTTGCCAAAGTTGGTTATTATTGATGAATTAAAATCTTCTTACTTTATTCTCAATACTGTTTATTTGTGGTTTAAGTCCTTAAGTCAGAAATAAAATCATTTTAGTAGAAAAATATGCGCTTAATTATGCTAATCAAGTGATTTGTTCTTGTGGACTGCTCTCGTTTTTGCGACTGTTACCTGTTGTATACATTTGGTTATTTTAACAGTAGCCATTGCGAAAAAATGCATTGTCCTCAAGACTTCATTAGTGCCCATTCTGATCGCAATCTCTTTTAATTTTCAATTAAGTATTATAGATTCACGAGTGTTCATCAAGTATTAAATGTAGGAATGCTTCATTATTTTTTTTCGAATTAATTACCATGCATCACAACTATGGCTTATGACGATCTTATATTTTTTTCCTATATTTATATTTAAAAATGTACAAAAAAAATTCATACACGAATTACGAACATTTGACGTTTTTAAAATTAGCTCATTTGCGAAAACTTTTTGAAAGCATGAAAATTTATGCAGACTATTTCATGTAAAAATTCCACGTTCAATATGAAAAAAAAAATGAAGAGTCGCATCAGGGAAAATTCGAAAGTATTAAAAAATTAGTAAATATTTTCAACGCATTGCGTATACAACAGCAAGAAACTCCAAAATTGGTAACCCTGTGTCTACTAATAATATCATTACCTCCCACCCCTTACGAGCTTTTGTCGTCGGTGGCAAGATAACTCATAAAGTATACAGTCATGGTTTCGAACTTTCAATTCAGTGAAGTGAATTGCGTCACGTGTAGCGGTTCTGCGTTGCGTTTCGACTTTACCGGCGGTATTTTCACGTTAAATCGTCGATTTCTTAAGAATTTTCGTGATATTGTCGAAAGTTCGCCTTTCGGACGTGATTATTCGCGCGGGTGAAATTTTTTCGTTGAAATTTTCGGTGTAAATTAACCTAGTTTTCGTATCCGGTTGTGTAATTTTTATGCAATTTTATTCATGTTTTTTAAAAAGAAAAATTTCGTATTTTTGTGGACTAAATTGTGAAGGTGAGTTTATTATAATTACGTACGTCTACTTTCTTTTTTCACGCTCAAAAAAAAAGTTCTTTGAGTGTCGTACTGTGGCGGAATTTTTAATTAGTCGAGATGAGTTTTTATTAATGAAGAAAAATTCCAAGATAGAATTTAAATATTGAATTTTCAATTTTGTCGTATAAACCAGTAAAGAATTACTTGTTTAAAAATTTATGTATATCCCATACCTTGTCTATTGATGATCGTTCAAGATTCTTATTCTTTCCATTCTTAACAATTATGAAGGATTAATAAGTTTGAAGAAATGTAATACAAAAAAGTTGTCTGATGTTTCCGATCCGTTTGAAATTTTTGTTGATCTAAGAATTTTCCTATAAGTATGAAATGTACTTAGGAAGGAAAGAAAAAAGCCTTTCATGAAGTCCTTCGAGAAGTTTGTAGTATATAAGAAAGGTACCCTTTTTCATTCGCGTGTGCCAATATCCTAAAGGCAAGATAGTTCGAGTATTACCATCGAGCTACCAAAAGTTTGTCGCCCCTTACAAAGTGCATCTATATGTGAAAAACTTAAACCCCTGGTTATTTTCTTTTCTTTTTTACAAATTTTAAATCCACTCGAATTTTTTCAATCCTCACCCTTTTGGTTCATTTTTTGTCGCGGCTGTTAAGCTTCAGCGTTATCAATGTACTCGTGGTAGCTGGGGTATTATGAATGTCTTTCATTATTGTGGCAGTTAAAGATGTAGATTTTTTTGTTCTTTTATCGGCGAATAACATTAATCATCGTATCGTCGAAGTTGAAAAACTTTTATTAATGGTTCCCCTCGTTTTTCAATCATTTTAGCGAGCAAATTGTGTAGGTATGTTGGTAAAATTACGCGTTAAAATTTGCATGTGTAAAAAATGCTCGATAATACTGACTCACGAGGAGAAGATTTCGATAGTTCGAGACAATGCTACATATGAATAGGCGCGAGTTTTCCCCTCTTTCTTTTTATCGAGTTGTACGCGGTGATAAGGGCGAATAAACTATGTCGAAAGAGGCACTACGTTTTCTTGTTTTATTTAGAGTTATCGACGATAGAACCTTTCGGCGGATATTTGTATAAATTTAGGATAAAATTAACGCTGTCATGAAGGACGGTGACTCAGCAGTGATTTTCGCACCGAAGCACGTTTAATAGTGGGCGATTTCAACGCCGCGTATAAATTGAGTTAACACTAGTTTCATGAAGATTTTCTTGCGAATTTGTTCGACAGAAAAAGAGCGAATTGGGGAAGTAGTTTGTGGTAGAAAATTGCCTCTCGTAGGAAACTATTACCTATTACCTACTCCTACTATAGACATCAAAATCAACGATTAAGTTACCCTTGAATTGCGTGTGTCTTGTAAATTAAATTACCGCGAATTTCCATTTTCGATTTAAGCTTAGGTTTATAAATGAATTTCAATGTACCTACTCACTAAAGATTATATTGTGAAAGTCTTCTGATATTATGTTAGAAGAAAAATCGATGTTCTTTTTTTTAAATATTTTGAGAGCATTACTTTTTTAAAAATAAATTCTTAAGTTATATATGTATGTATATGCGTGCTTAACCTTTTCACATTTCTGTTCCCTCGCCATTTTCTTGCTTCAAAAATCAAGAATATTTCATTTGGTCATTGTTTCCTTTTGCTATTGTTTGCTAAACTGATTTAAACGTACGAATGAAAAAGTGTTATTTTTTATGAGGAATATAATGTGGTTTATTTATGTGTGTGCATTACTTTATATTCGGTTAAATGTTTGTAGATTTAGTTAGTTGCGAGATGAATGCAACAAAATGGAAAATATTGCTTTTGGTGGTATCATGTACTTAGTATAAAGTTATGTTTATTTGGTGAAAATGTCAACGTGAAATGAGCGTTTATTAGAAATAAATTATTTTCGAATAGTTTCCAACACAAAGTTGAAACATATGAGCAGTAAAATTTTGACGATGAGTGACACCAGTACGACTTCACATGTATAATACATATACTATAACGTAAAGCTGAAAATTCGAAGATTTTTTCCTATGGTTTCTTCTGTCAAAAAGTTCGCATATACCTCGTACTGGTTTTAATGTCACGAACATTACGAATATTATTAGTTTCGACCTCATAGCACAAAATGAGTAGGTGATATGATATGTCGTCTCTTATGTATTCGTAAAGTTTATGAATTTTAATCGAGTCTCCTCTGGGATTCTGATTTCTCGTTTCGTTCAAGTTTTCTCAATTGTGGTTTGTACAAATAGTCCAAAAAGTTTTGCCGTCATGGCAGTTTCAACGCATCTTAAGAACCTGTTTCATTCATTTGACAAGTGATTCAAAGATTAAAACAAAATGAAGAATTTATATTCTTACATCTTATGCGATGCGGAGGCAGACCTTCGATACTGAACCGGTTTATTTTAAGGTTTCCATGGTAACGAAACGCCTCTTGAAACATACTTCATAATGGTATCTCACCAACACTAATGGATGAAATTAGTTATTAATCTTTTAAAGAGGAAAATCATTGAGGAAGAACAAATTTTAATAGGTTGTTTTGGTATGAATATGATATAACATTTCATTAAAAAAATCAAAAATATCTCGTTTTTCATTTTATCGACTTTTTTTGTAATGTCGAAAATTTCAAAAGAACGTGGAAATAAGATTTCGTTAAAATGAATTTATTACGTAATAATTCTCAAATTTAATTTAATACCGAAATGTGTGCGTAACTGGCTTTTTGTGCTGTTTATTATGTATTTTTCCTTTTTAGTTTTTCCGCATTTGAGATTTAAAATTATGAGCTTTGGTAAAAAAAGCGTCGATTCAGAAACGTTTTTCACATTGTTGGTTGGATAGCGATAAATGAAAAAATTTTGAAAAAGACGAAAATTATTATGGGCGTTTTTACGAAAAGAAAACTTTACCTGTCGAATTGGGAATAAATTCTATTTTTAAATTGAAAAACTTGGCGCGCTTTGATTGAAATTACCGAGATATTTCTAAGGCTTTGGTATTTTTGTACGTTGCACATGCATGATACGTAATACGTATTGTGATTTTTAGGTATAAATTTCAATTTGTTGGTAAAGAAATGAACAATATCAAAAACAATGATTATAGTTATCAGGGTTTTTAAAAATCAATGAAATTAAAATACAATATATTTTATGTATTACGTAAATACTCATTGATTAAAACTCGTAGTAAAATAATCGAATTTCGTATTTATTTTTCTTGTTAAAATACATCCTCAAGATATCCGAAAAATAGCTGTAAAATTTTGAAATAAATCAACACATCAAAAACCCTTTTGAGTATGGACAAGGAGAGGACTTCTTCAAGTTTGAAATATTTCCTCGAGCGCCTGGCAAAACTTCCACTATGAAGTGAATTAAATAATAAATCACTGAATCTCAACCTGTGTAAACAATTCGTAGGTATCCAAACTATATAGCGAGCATTTTGAACCGGAAACATTTCAAACATAAAATCATCTTTTTCCATCAACTTCTACAACGAAATTGGAATAAACAAATCTACGTTTGATATATGACGTAGGTGGGTACAGGTTCTCAATACTTACTGCCTAGGTAGTCACTACCTAGCTACTTGCTTGACACATTTTTTGTTGATTTGAATGAATGTTATGTTGAACAATTTTTCAAGCTTAATGAAAAAGGTGCTTGGTAAAATTTGATTAAATTTTAGTTTTCACGAAGTTATTAAAAAAATATTTCAACGTGGCCAAATTAGTTTAATACATAATTATTTGATTTATTTGCCGTGTAACGTTTTTAAAGAAAATTGTACGATTTCAAAAATAAGTATACATTCAAGTAATTGGAATTAATTAATCGTAATCAGACATGAAAACCATATTTTCGTTAAATGAAATTTTTATCTAAATATCTGCCAGCCAATTGCAATTTTCTTTATTAAAAAAATTAAATAAATATAGCCTCAACTGAAGGGAAAATTAATTTACAATTACACGAAAGACCATTTCGAAAATATTTATTGTTCGATAAGAAAACAACCCGCTAATACACCGGGGATGAATGAGTAAAAAAAAGCTTTGTTCAAAACAGCGACCATACGTAAATTTTAAACTGTGGCACGCAATAATTTACACAGTTTGAAGTTACGACTTGGAATCGAATTTTTTCTTCATTTTCCCTTTGTACGTTTACGCACACACGCAAGCAACGTAATCGTGCTTAGATTTTTCCCATTTTGTAACTGCATTTTGCATTCTTTATTCTTTTTTTCGCCTCAATAAAAGGAATTTCGGGAGGGTGCTAGAATTAAGGTGAACCTTGGCTGAACTTTCGCCCTGTAGTTTTCATCAATCACGACTAGCAACGCTAGTAACTTATATGAGGAAATTTATCGTTCAATTTCGAATGTTTCCGATTTCAGTAAAACTCACTTCGCGTGTTAATTATGCAATGGGGAAAAATCAGAAAGTATTTCATTTTTTAGATGTATTTTGCAAATAAATTTCTGAAAAGTTGTTAGATTATTGGATTGGTATTGTTTCTTTTACGTTATTAGTACAAAATACTATCAACTTTCTATCGAAAAGCAAAAATTCTCATTGAGTAAGCGTATGTACCTTCATACATAAGATAGACGTTACTAAGTAGTGTATAATGGATATGATGGTATTAGTAGGTAAAGGTATCTAACGATCTATTTTATTATACTCACGTGACACAAGTTGGGTGATGACGTCAGACCACACAATAAGGAATCATCTAAAATGCACCAAAACACGCTTGAACGCTTTCGCGATCGTCAAAAAGATTTATTTTTTACGTTCGAAAGTTTCCAGGTGTGTGCGATATTAAAATCGCTGAAAAGTTATAAATTACCTCTAGGCGCTTTTAAATGTTTAGCAGTTTTTCAAATATACAACTATTTTTCTAAATACCGAACAACGAAGCATGTTTTTTCGCTACTCGTAAAGCGTTTTATTACTTCGGAAGGCCGATAAGTTATGATACTGAACGAAAAGCTTCTCGTTATTGTTTTTTTTTCGTTTCTTCTTCCCGAGAAAATTTTCTCAATCGGATGAATCAACCTATTTTGCATCACAAGTATAAAACTTTGACAGAATAAATTAATATTTGAATTTTATTTTATGTGAAATGTTTATCTGAATAAGTTTATTATTCTGTGCCAATTTTAAGAGGGGTTCTGTATGGTGATTCTGCTGACCCTCTCTTTTAAGAGATTTTTCTTCAGTAAAGTTTTCCATGATTATACAGCAAATTGTGCGCAAAAAATCTTGCAAAATGGTCGGTTTTTGATGAAATGTATGAATTATCACCTGCAATTTTTCTCCATCTTTCATTTCCTATATTTAAATATCATAGATCAAGATGAATAAAAATTTATGTCTAATAATTCAATCATTTTCAAGTCACGAAATTATTTCTTTGAAATTGCCGAGATTTGGCATAATACTAATCATTCCGGTGAACGGCGATGCAAATAATTTATGCTTTCGATATGTCATCGCCACTGATTAATCTGATGAAAAAATACGCCATTTGTCCAAAATCCAAACCAAAAACCAATCATACGTGAAAATGAAACATAAAAAGCTAAGATAGTCTTACACATGGGTGTTGTATAGTATATGTCGTATTGGTTTTTATTTCGATGCTCTGTAGACCCAACGAAGAAAAAAAGATTTTTCGAAAGAAACCGGAGCACGAACGTGACCGTATTAAAAATTGACAGTGTAAAAATCTGTATCAAACTATTTCTCTGTCTCTGCGTTTTAAAACAGTCTGGTGCATTTTCTATCCTCTCGTCGAACGAGAACATTTTTATCGTCAGTAAAAACTGTACTACGAGGGGTAGAGAAAGAGAGAAAAAGTAAATATAATATCGAAAAGTGATTTTATTCAGTAACTGGAGAGCACAAAAAAAGTAGATTAACCTGCAAAACAAATAACCGCATGTTTATTCTTCCGGGGAAAAAACTAATTGCGAAATAACTTTTGTATTGCACAAACTGATGTAAAATTGTTTTTTCCCCAGGATAATATCACCGATGAAATACATTTAATATCTGCCAGAAAGGAAATACTGTTACCAGAAAATAACCATTAAGCATATATTTTTTCGACTTCATAATAAAAGAATAACTGCTGAAATAAAAAATGACAAAAAAACACCGGAAACTAGTAACTGGAATAAGTACAGTACTGTAACTGTCTTATTTACAAATGATCTGCAACAAGAAACTCAAAATAAGGGATTCTTGTCATTGATTTGTTTTTTTTTAGTATTTTTAATATTATGTAGTGAGTATTCAAGTGAAATCCGGTAAGAAGTGAAAAATGTTGTGAATTTAAGCTATCCTGACCTTTCGGTTCTGAAAGATCAAAAAGCTACCACTTTAAAAATGCATAAGATTTTAAATTACCAAGTTTTTGAAATCTGTTGTATCATGCATGATGCAAAACTTTTTTCATCCGATTGAAGAATTTTGGAGGTCGAGTTGAAAAAACAAATGCATCGACCCTTTGCTTTTGAATGAGGTTTGTAAAAAATTAAAAATTTCAAAATTGGCGATTATCTACTTATCAGATCAATGATGTCAAAATTGACATGAATCATTCAACCGTTTTGTTTGTTTTTCTTGCTTACTCGTAATTGTTTGGCAATTTTAGTTTCTTTTCGTTCAGTCGACGGCGGTAAATCACAGTGAATGATTTTTTAAAATACATGCCACGACCATATACCATATATTAAGTAGATAATTTTCGAAAAGCATCTTAGCTTCGTCTTTTAAGGATGTTATTTCAAACAAAACAACTTTTGCAATATCCGTTTCATCAACCTATGTAATTTAATGGCTAATTGAAACGTATAGTAAGTTGGTACTCGGTAGATAATCGGATATACGATGTAGAATAGTATATCTGTATCTATTTATGAACCTATAACTAGTACCTACTCGTACATTGACGCTCGTGTAGACTTAAGCGTTGGCAATTTGTTTGTAAAGGCTTTTTGACTGTGCAAATATCATATTTTAAGTATTAATTTTCCTTCGGTTTGAAAAGTAAATTTATTAAAAAATTCATCATATTTGTTTATTTGTCAATTCGTAAAATGTAAACGAATTCTTATATTGTTCGGCGCTGACCTTTCAAGAATGTTGAGCTTCTTTTCGACCGTAAGTATTGAAATTATCTTTTGAGGTTCAAGTTGTACTGACAACGAGGTAATACTTTTATTGGGAATTTTATCGATAATAACATGTTGTCGTTATCAATACAGATATATTCTTGATTAATGTGACTTACTGATCCGAAAAGGTAAGAGCCTCTAAATTTATAAATTTGCTTCTTTTTTTTATCATTTCCATGAAAAACGAGGTATGTATTATACAAACAAGGACACTTTTGGATGAGAACTTATTCGGCAACATATCAAAGTTGGAGGTATGTTCTGTTAGTGTTTAATTAGTACTCTGGTGAGATTTTGAAACCAGCTTAAAAAGTCGTAGATCAAAGTTGTTTGCCTACTTTATCTACTTACGTGTATTAACGTTTTGTTAATAATACTAGGTAGATACGATTCTAAGATTTATGTACTTGCTTGGTGTATCATGAACGAACCGCGATATTTAATTCTGAATTAGGGAAAGTTGGACTCATTTTCTTCTTCAAGTACCTTGAACTTGAGAAATGTTTGTAAATATTTGATTACATTATGTTCGTTCATTTTTTGGTAACCTCCTAAACAAGAATAAAATTATATGTAATGCTAACCCATCTATCTAATGGTTCACGTGAGCGACATCCTGAACTAAAAGTAATGTATAATTTTATCCTATCATTGCCAGGATTACAAAAAAAGTAAAAGTGAAATTGATTATTTTTCGTTTATTCGAAGCATCAGTGACTGGTACTAGGTTTCTCGACGGTTTCATTCATGTACACACTACCCAGTCCTCTACACACTACGCAGTACATATAATACATTCAATATCTCTTAATGGTTTGTTGACGATATGTACGCCCCTAATAATAAAGTGTCGAAGCTCGTACATCATGACTTCTGTACTAATTGCCTCACTCATTATAAGTAATTAACGAATTATCTCTTATGGTATTAATCAAATAAAAATTCATTACAAAATTTCTGCTTTTATTTCATGTTGTAAATTACAAAAACCACGACAGTCATTTTGAATTGATTGTAAATATCAATTCGTTAAATTAACGAAATACTTAATGTCATTTCGAACAAACCATTCAAATAGGTGCTGACCTTTTACTTTCTTTGAAGCACGAGAAAAACGCGCATCAGATTTTCTATAACTAATTATTTGCATCCAAATGTCGTTCTGGTTGACAAGTCTGTCGTTTTTAGTATAAATAAAACTTGAGGTTGAATTTATTATTATGGTCTTTTTTTTTCAGTTAATCATAGGTCAACTTCAAAACTTCAGAGTTACTAGTGGATTTATTTGCTCTTTATCGACATTTGACAGATGTTTTAACATGCATATAATATACCCAACTCAGAGTTACAAAATTGGTCATATCCAAAAATTTTGTTTCTATAGAACTATTTTTAAATTAAAAGAAAAAGTCTACGGTATTACGTTGCAATTAATTCATATGTAAGTACATTGGAGAAAGAGCAAAATGTAGTAACTGCGAAAATCTATCAAAGCGTGCGTATTCGTTGAAACTTATTTATATTCTAAACTCGAATTGAATTTAAGTACATTGGAGCCTTTTTGTCACGAGATTTAAATGAAAATATCAACCAGTGTTGAAAATTTCACGATTTTTTTCACCATAGACGTTAGAAGACGTCTTTTTTCTTCGGTCGTGTATCTTTTTTAAAACCAAATCTACCCGAAGTAAAGGTCAAATTCAACATTTTTCTTATTTGGAGTAACTGTTTTTATTGTAATAAACGAGGATTTCCGATAGGCCAAAATCCTTGAAAATTCCTTAGATGATAGGACTAGAAACATCTGCAGTGGTGAAATTTTACTGTCGTTAAAAAACAAGTGAGGTTTACTTGGAGTGTTATTTTGATGAAGCCATTTTTAAATACTTTTATTAGGGAAGTCACGTTGTTTAAAATTCCCCTGTGAAAGGTATGATTTCTGTTTTATGAAGTATGACATACATAGGTAAAGCTATGTCCATAAACATTGTTTAAATAAACTTTTGAAACGATGCAAAATGTATTATTAGGCTATATCTTCTTTTTCTACTGTAACCACAAATTGGATTACTACTGCTGATGTTCTCTGATGGACTGAAATTGAAATTAAATTAGTCAAATACATCTATCGTGCTTGAAATAAAAATAAAAATTGAGTGTTGAATGGGAAAACGACGAAGCATAACTGCGGTTATAAAGTTATCCAATGTCCATGGGTGTATTGTAGTTGACTACTACACAAATGCACAATGCCTTTGTTTTCGAGGCACTTAATTCAATTTCATCATTAAATGATATTTTTTTTCCTATTATGTACTTTTGTCAACTTTTATTTATTAGTTTCTAAATTCTACGTTCCAATCAAAAAACCAAAAATACACGCCAGTTTTGTGGATATTCGTTTCACAAAATGTGAACCACAACGACAAATGAATAAAAATCAAATTAAGGTGTACATTTTGTACGACTTATTTTTTATTCAATAGGTTGGGCAATTTTCGCAACGTTATACCTACTTCTTGTATACATAATGAAAAATATCGTAAAAACAACTATCTCACTGTATAGTTACATCATTCAACGGAAATTTTTGCGATTGTAATTTGAAAACACAAACTACGGTTTTTATTTTCTCCTTAGAAATTTATTGTAATAATTTCTGGCTCAAATGAGACCTCCCTTATTTAAAAAAGGGGCCTTGTTTGATAGTAACAAACTCAAGGGACAAAAATAGATGCCGTAAGACAATGCACGAATGCAATGGATATATAGACAAGACACCTAGCTATTTAAATATGCTGTAGTATTTTCTTAGGCTACATCTTGGCATTTTCCTTTTTCATTGTGAAAGAAAATGTTTTATTTGTTTGATGACTATCGAGTGCGTCATTGGAACACAAATGATGGGCGGTCAAATGTAAATCACACGTTAACAATAATGTGCTCGGGTATATAATTGTTATGATTTGTTCCCAACTTAGTTTATCGACTGAAAATTTAAAACAACGATTACTTATTCAAAGGTTCATCCTTTATCCGAAGTAATCACGAAATCACGCGAATAATTTATTTCTTGTTGCATTCGCATGCAAATTTTGATATTTCTCAATTTGTGATTTCATTTACAAACAATTGCAACTTGCATTTTCAAAGTTTTGGGTTTCATTTTCTGCAGAAACTCGTATTTATTAAAATGCAAATACGAATTTCTTCAAAATTGTTGTAATCTTTTTTCCATCGTTTTCGATCAATAATGTGTATTTATTTGTTATCTGAATAGTCCTCCATGAATGAAGTGAACCTTTTGCTTAAGCAAATGTACTAAAACGAATATTTCAAGTACATAGATATCTAAACAGCATAATATTTTCATTATTTTTATCAAAAGATGTTTTCTGTTTTGAAATATTTTTATTGTAGGATGCAGTTTCATGTTGATAATTACAAAAAAAAGAAGGATAGATAGGCATCTTCGTGGGAACAGCATTTCTGATATTTGAAATTTCAAGTAGAAAAGCAGGTACCTACATTATATTTGATTAATTCTTTGGTTGCATATTTGAGGTTTGTGATAGTTTCGATGTTTCGTGCGTTTATTCCGGTTCAAATAGGAATCATTCATTTCAAAAGAACGTGAAAAATGTGCACAAAATGAAAAGCAGTTCAAAAGAATTACATAGATATCTACTGTATGGGGTTTATAGTAATCTCGTCAAAGAAACACACTAAATATTTCATAATCTTATCTATTCCACAAAGATGTAAAATAATGAACTGGTAGGTAAGGTATCTAGGTATTAGATGAATCAGTTTTTTATACTTGAATTAGTACTGTATTTATTAGTACATAGATACTTGTATCCATCCCTCGGCCTCCACACTTTGGTTTCAAGGCACTGCCTACACACATATGACAAATGTCACTTTTTTTAAATTTTTGGTGTCTCTTTGTTTATATATCGGTACAGCTGAAATTTATGAGTGCCTAGGATCACTTTAAAGCGTATTCGAGAACCGTTGATCGAATTTAAAAACTAATCACCTTTCTTAAATGTTTATTTTTCGAGATAAAATGAAAAAAAGAAAAAAAATGTAACGTTGAAAATTTAATAGCAAATTTTGAAATTACTTTGCCCTTCAATTAAACAAGAAGGGAAGTTTTGCAATAGAGAACAAGTACGAGGAACCGAGTAGGTTTACCACCAGTTCATGTTTACCTAAAACGCAACGCAATGAAAATAAACTGGTATGTGACATTTGTCACATGTGTGGAGGACATGTATCCGGATGTGTGAAATAACATGCACTTGAACAATTGAATGTACCTACGGTGGCTAAATTTTACATTTCGTACATGTAATTGAAAAAATTCTCGTTAATGATATCAAGTTCCATGTTGAGTAATGTTTTTGCTTTCTGTGGTGTATTTACAGGGCGCATGATGATTGATCGTATTGTGACGGTAATCTTGGCTAATATTTCAAATGTGCTTGAACGTGGGTAATGCGTTGGCCGTTGTAACTTGACTGAGGGGTGTTTTTAAATTTGCGGATTACTCGAAATTTAAATTAAGGTGTAATTCGTCTTGGTGATTATTTCGTAGTTTTTCACAGTTACGTACATTCGCTAGTGAGGTTTCATTTAATTTTTGTGAAAAACTGAATCCGTTCGTTGATCGATTGCTGTAATCTTTGAGAAATTCTCAAAAAGAGATACTCTTTACGATGTCTAATTTGTCAATGCTTACAATGATCGATTCAATGGAAGGCTTAAATTGTGAAATTCTAACTTGCACCTATTCAGTTGGTGCGAGTATTATCTAAGATAAAGATGCTAATTTTATGGACATTTTTGGTTTTTGATATTTTGAAGGCAATTGGTGTACTTATTATTGATGCATTTTTGTAGAGAATTCAAACAAGTATGATCAAGCAGAACCTGTCGGTGTGATATAATTTTGGGAAATGGTAATTGAAAATATTTTGTCACGCTATCGATGTTCATGCTCGTGAACCGTTTCGTGTTAAATTTAATGTTGAAATTCTATTGGAAATTGAATGTTTAAATAGAACCATTTCGAAGAATCTATTCATCACCATATAAAAATTTTTGTGTTTTTCTTACAATTTAGGAAATTTTTGCGTATACTCAGGTAAATATTTTATTTCGAGGAACTTTTTTAAATTACACTAGAAATTTCTATTTTATTAATTTTATGAAAAATGATTTTTGTTTAAAATTCTTATAAAAATATTAATAAGTAGTTGGCGGAAATTTCGAGGTGAAATATAATCTGTAAAGTAATACTACAGGAAATAAGTAGATACTTCTTTTTGTTTGATAAATTGAAAATGTGATTACCCATGTCATATTTTATAGTGGTTAAATTCCCTTGGTTCACGCGCGCTCTTTTGGTGTTATCAATTGGAAAATATACTCTAGCGTTGGATCATTTAACTTCCGGTGTAAGTGGAAATCGCTGGTAATTAGGGAACTCGTCGTCGTATCTCAACGATATTAGCAGATACGTGTCGTTGTATATACCTTTGAAATCGAAAGATACTACAAAATCTTTGTGTTACTTTGCACAGAACGGTTGTATTAAAAAGTATTTTTCTGTCATTTTTTTATAATATATGAACTCTTTCTTCTTTCCGATACATGATAAAAAATATTTTACATTCAAAATAGAACAAAGGTTACGTCAAGGTGCGTGTTTGATCCTTACGTGACTTATATTAGTTACCGTATCTAGTTACGTCTTAGCATTTCTTTAACTCGTTGCTTGTAATCCGAAGTACTTTATATTCACCGTTCGAATTTTATTTCATTTTCGTTTTTTTTCCTCTCTCCTGCTGCATTTAATCGTAGTGACCTAAATTAGGTTTTGTCAGTAATATACACTTGTAAATAAGCGATACGCTAATATTTCTCTACAGCAAATTGTGCTGTATTTTTAACGAGCATCTATTATGCACTTCGATGCAGTTATTCTCTTTTTATAACCGAACTTGCGAAATCAGCTGATTTTACTTACGATATAATTCACCTCGATGCCGTAATCCGTGACGACCTATCCTGCTTTGGTTTATCTTAACAACCATCACGAAACGAACCTCTCTAATCGAACTTCACCTATTAGAAGTCCCTTAAAATCCAATCACATCGTAAAAAAGAACAGTTCGAATTTTTTCCTCGAGACATTTGAAAGCAGGTAAACAAATGTCCGTTTGATCGCATTAAAACATGGGAGCAAAACGATTCGAAAGTTTCGATGTTAGTTGGAAAAAGTCTACGTTTTCCTTTGTTAATTTTCTTTCCTCTATCAGATTGATGTGTGTTTTTCACTGTTTTCACTTTTTGCAACTCAAGAATGGTAAAATTCTGATTCTCTTTATTTTTTCAGCAATTTTATTACGCATGAGTACATTTTACCGAACTATTTTTAGATATTTTAAATCTTTGCTTACCATGCCGTAAATATTGCGCAGATATTGTTGTGCCTACTTGACCTACCACATCTAAAACTGAATTTACGTATGCGTTAACTTTAAAACAGTAGTGCCAATTCACCTTACACCGATGGTGAATTGACACATTTTCTTAAATTTAATTTAACGTGGTTTAGAGTGGTTCTTCGGTAAATTGATAAAAAGACTCAATTCTACATACACAGAATGAATATTACAAACACTTCTTTTATGCTTTATTTGCTGTCTTTATCATGTGTAAAATTTACTCCAAAGTTGCAACTATCGAAAAAAGTGAACATCAAAAAGCGATAATTATCAGGATAAACTTGTTACTTAGAAAAAAAGTGATTTTTGGATTCTGTTTCTCGTAAAATTTATTCAATTTTAGCGCTCTAACGGTTCTTTCTTTTTGAAAGCTGTTCAGTGGCAACAATCATTCTGCAAACGCCATCTGGCTATTACTTTATTTAAACCAAAGCCGATTCGACTGGTGTATGTAGAAGTCGTGGTAAACACAAAAACCATTCAAAGATTTATTGGAACTTTCAAATGGGAAAATGTTGAAACCGCGAAGTATATTGTGAAAGAAAGACCTGACTGCGTAAATACAATAAACATTCAACTCGTGGTTGAATTTTTCGTGTGATTACAATGCAAGAGAGTGCTTCAATGAGTAGAGGAAAAATTATACTTTTTGTTCTCCCTCTGAAACATGTGTCGTATTGTACGAAATGCTGTAATTGAATCTAGTAAATATTGAAAATTGGGCTTATGTATCATGTCGATTTTTGAAAATTGTTATACTTGGTATATTAATTTAATCCCGGGTACTTATATCGAACTATTGAAGTCGAGTACTCGTGATTTTTCTTTTAATCATATTACGAATTGTGACCGAGCATGTAACGTATCCGCCCACATCATTTCAAAACGAGAAAAATTCATGTCGATACACGCACTTATATAGTAATTTTGGTCGCAAAAAACATAATCACGCAATAATTGAAAAATTGAAATAGAACGCCAGCTAATTAAATTGTTTGCTTTGGTAGTTTCCTTAAAAAAAATACGAAGCTCAATTTTACCAAGTTTGCTTGCCTTGAAAGCTCAATCAGTATTTTAGTGATGCTTGTTGAATGTTGATTCAACTTCTTTACAAGCTCAGCGTCTTCATTCAAAATAGGCTATTACTTATTATATTCGTATCCTTGGCACAAAAAGAATAGAATTCTTCTGCTCTTTTCTTATTCAATACCACGAAAAGATTTGACTGGCTGTCTATGGTTGATAAAATTTATGATACGTAATCTTAGTTTTTCAAACGAGAAAAATTAAAGATAACTGGCATGCTTTTATTCATTGCATTCGCTAATGCAGGATGGTTTCTATCGGCGAATATTATGGCTATAACTATAGTTTTAACCTCGTAAATAGAAATCTATACTTCGGAAATAGCGTGTGGTGAAATTTACTTAAAACTATAACGCTGTATCTAAAGACCATCGCTTCTCAACTTTTTTCACAATTTCCTGGCTTTTTGGAAAGAAGTAGAAAATGTTCATTATTTGATGTTTATTTGTCAGGAAAACTGCCGCTTTTTTATATTTCGGCGTAAGAAAGCTTTCTAATTTTTCGCGAGTTGAAAAAATAATGAAATATTCATGAATACTAATTTTGCAAGATTATCTAAAAGCTTATTTCGACCGTAATATTCTCGAAGTTGAACAAAAAGAGTAAATAATTTCCAATTTTAGTTTTTTAATAAAAAATAAAGCGAAAAGAAATATGTTTCAGATACGTTTATATTTTTTTGAATCCGAATATTCACGCATAGGTCTGATAAACTGATGTTAAGTCGAAGCAAAATTAAAATAGAGAAAACCAAGCATCAAGTGTTTGCTATTTTTTCTATTGCATGTGAAAAATGACGTACACCTTATTTTTCGATAGCTTTGAAAATACTTTTGGTTTTACTGCTTTCTTAAAGCAATCAATATTCTATTTGCTATTTAATTTATGTTATTTCATCGCGTGATGTTGGATGTGACGTGTTATACGTGGTATGTAAATAATGCGTCGAAAAAAGTTTAATATCGGAAGTTCCAAGTAATTAGCCTAATTCAGGTGTTGACCTTTATTTTTTTATGACAAACTATAGCCAAATATTTGAAAATGTTTACCATGTCATGTAAAATTGATGTGTAGATTGCATCTTATACTCGTTGTATACAACTCTGAGGTATTTAAAAACAATTACGTCTTAAAAAAAAAAAATTGAAAAAAAGCTCGATTAAGATGCATTAGAAGTATTTCTATATGCATCAATTGTCCACAAAATTGACTGCTTTAGTACGTTGTTGCTTATTGGTACAGATGTTTTACAATACGACAGTATCTCTGAGGCCGAAATCAATTACAGTAAAAAATTACTTGACATTTTCCTTTACCGATACTTTTAATACTCGCGAGTTCGTTAATTTTACAAGTTACCCATCACCTTGTCACTTTGCTTACGTGAGTGTCTTTATTTGAATAAAGATGAATCGTCTGTTGTCTTGTAACTTTCGTTTGTTTTGTTACCCATAGAACGTAATTTGCAGTGTGCTCAAATTAATGACGTGAATGTGTGTTGCATGTTTCATCCTCGTTACTATCCTTTTTTCAATGTAGCACGGTGGTGTTATGATATACCAGTTTTGATATAAACTTGAAATCGCTTACTCTTAAAAGAAAGCCTCCTCAGATTTTTCTCGAATAATAATCTATTCTACATAATGTATAAATACCCATTAAAATGCTGTAAAATATTTTATGTTACATGCGTAAATAACTGGCTTTTTATACATAATTTTTCTTCTTATGTTCATTTTATAGTCTACTATGTCTCACTCTAGAACTGTAGAAGATATTTACTCTTTATAGGTAGGCTACGTAATACGTATACAAGTTTCAAAACACTTTTTGGAAAATTATTTGTGAAATTTTTAGCAAACGTTTAACATTCTGCATAAACTTACACGATATATCGCAAAACTCGTTGAAAAATTACTTCGCTGATTTTTTTGACTGGTTTGTTTTTTTTTCACCATTTATTCGTAATTTATAACGAAGTACGTAGTAAACGTAAATTTCTGTCAATTTCTTAGTTTCTGATATCGCTGCGTTTTTGTCACTAAAAGTACTTTTTCTCATGGCGTTAGCACATACAACTCTTTATTTATTTTTTTGGTAAAATGATTGCGATTTGACCTGTAATAAGTACTATTTGCACGCATGTTATAAATAATGCATACTGTTAATATTTGAATATTAGACAACACGTGATAATTTTCGTGGCGTTTTAAACTCACGCTTGTTTACATCATTCTATTATGTAATTTGATTAATCACACGTTATCATGTGCAAAACACAGAGAGAGAAGTGGTCTGCTCTAATAAATGTCTCTTTTCGTATGTAAGTAGGTGTTGTTGTTCCTTCATAGCTTCATTACAGTTCTACGCTTCTACATACCGATGAGGTATTTCAGCACATTCCAAAAATTCCGTGAAGAATTAGCGAGTTGAACCATAATCACTGCCTTTGTCAGGATTATTTTATTTTTTCAACAATATTCTAATTTTGAAAAATTAAATAAATGAGAATGATCTTCGCTCCGTTCATTTTTGAAAGAATTTTCATTTGAAATTTACTATGAAATCATAGAAAGTACGATTTAAAAAATCACTGTGGGAGGGATTATGAATAAATATCTCTCTGAAAAGTGGTACTGATTAAATTCACGAAAGTATTATCCAAATTGAATCATATTCTAAATATTTAGTAGAAAAAATACATCATTTCCATTATTAAATTCATCATTCGGCAATAATCCGAGTGATTAGCTTGCTAAATGTATTATTTCTACGTTGTTCTAATGTAGTGTTCGATATCACGTTGTAGAAGTAAAATTCATTAATAATTCACCAGTACTATTCCGTTAAAACAAGGAAAATATATTCCATTGAGTGTAAATCTCCTCACCTCCCAAACAAAAGCATCTAGGTAACAGATTGCGCGCCAAAGAAATTGGTTTTTCTTAAAATGAACAAAACTTAAATGTACTAATAAGACATTTATAAATCACTATTTAACGAGAAAAACACTAAACTTTTCTCGCATAAATTTTTAGCGCACCGTATCGCGTAAGTATTGTGTAGTAAGAGAAGAGTAAAACTGTTAACTCCTGCATTTTGTAGTTTCTCTTTTTTTTGCGTAATCTTCGCCGCGTATCGAGAACGACTGGTATAATGTAAGAAATTTTCTGGCCTAAGGAAAAATTATTCAAATCTTGGAAGAATTGAAGCTATTGAAACAATTTATCTGGTAACAAATATTTTCAAACTTCAGGCATAATATCGCTGAAATACTTATCTATATTGGATGGCCGATCGATCGTGGGCCCTCCTGAGAAAATAAATTTTTTTTCGGTTTTATTGTACAAATGGCAGCAATAGCTTAAACAATATTGAACTGGACATCATTTTCTTCATTGAAAAATCAAATTTGGTCTTGTCAATCCATTCTTGTGTTGAAAAATTGCAATTTATGTAGTTTTCATCAATTCTAAAAACATTGAATAAATTGCGAATTTTCAACTTGAATTGTTCAGACCAAATTTGATTTTTTATTTGAAGAAAATTATGTCCAATTCAATAAAGCCATTGCTGCCATTTTCACAATGAAAAAAGTAATTCATTTTCCCGGGAGGGCCCTTCGATCAATCAGCCACCTGGTACCTCGTACCTATACTTACTACCTACCTCCTTCTTGACGTATGTGGTCAACGAGTCCAAATATAAAAAAAAACGACTACTACGTAGATCATTTTTTCCCCTCTGAATGAATGTTCCATTGAGACATATTTTGCATGCTGAAGACGGCGATGTCTGCTCAACAAACTTTAATTTAGTTTGCCTAAAAAAGTGATGACCGAGTAATGCCTGTTATTACAAAGTTGTTGATAAGAGCGTCATTTTTTTGCGTCATTTTTTCTCATTTTATCGACTCGACTTTTCATCACGTCAACTCTTTCATTAAGCATATTTGTACTTGGAAATTAATTTCTTACTCGTTATCGTCGTCGCGTCATAAACATTTTAGCCGTTAGCTATAGAAAGCTGTTATATCTTTTGTTGTATGCACTTTACTCCACTTGCTCTGCAGTTCTGCACTGAGGGTTCCTTTAAATGTTATTACGAGTATGTTTTTTCTTCACTTTTTTTAAATTTTGTCTCGGAAAATTTTTTGAAAGTAGAAACGAAGCAAAAATTGATAATAATTCAATGATTATTTCAATGTCGAACTACCAAATTATCGAATGATCATCCCTTTCAGTGCCAGATTATGGGTTTCGTAGGTCCTAGGCGATCAAAGCGTTCGTAGTCTCCCCCCTCCTCAACAAATTTTTTTCAGTATCAAAATTGTTGAAAAATTATCTTTATGAAAAGTCATTTCTTTACAATATAGGCCTATAGAAAAATAAAAATGAACGTACTTTAAAATTTTGTATCAATTTCTTGTTACCTTTTTTTTGATTTTTTTTATCACCTTATTCATTAATTAAATTGCTTTGTCTGTTGTCTTCATGTCTTCAAGTCTTGATTTTCATCAATTTTACTACCATAGATATAATTCCGAAAAATTAAAAAAAAAACGTGGTTTCGTAGGCCTGAGGCAACTGCCTAATTGCTGTTATGGATACTCCGGCACTGATCCCTTTTCCTCTCGTATATTAGCTACTAATCGTTCCAAAAAATTTCAACGATGGCCTTATTTTGAATCGTTTTAATAGAATTTTCGTTGAATGTGTAAACAAAATCATTACCTCACCTGTGCTGAAAAATGCTCAGGACGTGGCACAAACCTAGTGTGACAAGACTAGAAACTAATCAAGTTAATGTGCCTAGCACATGCGAGAAAAAAATAGCGTTCAAATGAATTTGAAACTTTTTCATTTTTTTTTCTCTCGAAATTTCCCATTTTAATTTTTTCCTACTTTTAATTCTTTCTATGAAAATGTGTCATGTTTATAATTTACAATCTCTGACAGATTATTATATTTGTGTTACCTTATGCGACCAAACTTTTTCTTAAGTGCGGTCTTCAACATATTAAGTATGTATTACCTATCACCTACATTTACCCAAGTACCTAATCTACCTATTAATTCGTATATGTTTTTTATTCAAACTACATGCTATACGCACATGTAAAAATATTCTTACTTGGAAAAAAAAACAGCGTAGAGGAAATAAATGGAAAAAGTTTAATTATAATGTAAACAAACCTAAGTATTGCCATAAATCACAATTACGCCTTGCATACCTCAAATTTAGAGGTCTAGCTTAACTTTGATAATTTGTTTTAATTTTATTTATTAATCATTCTGTATTACCTCTGACACTAACCTTCGTCGTGAATTCACGTGAAGTATGAAGTTTAGTTTTAAATTTTACTCATACCGCGTGATGCGGACGTGTGTTGAGGAATCTGACAAAATATGGTATATTCTTAACGATGGTTAACGAGGTAACGACGAAATAGAACAAATATTACAGATTCTCAAAGTATCCCTTAATCAGTGCAAGATAAGACGAATCGTACATACTCAGTGGAGTACCGCCGAAGGGCTAAATTACTATGCGGGATCACGGATTTGCGTTATTCAATTTTCAATGTACACGTATATGAATGAAAAACACTGTAGCTAGTAGTAGGTATTAATAAGTACGTTGCTTGATTTGAAGGGTGTTGGTGTTCACGATATCAACATTACATATTGTTCTGATTTCATCTAGCTCAATACTCGTTTTCTATTTCTTTTTAACTAACGTATCCATTTACCTCGTAGTCTTTCTGCTGAGTTGTACTATTTAAATGCTCCGTAAAATTCGTATCTTTGATTTATAGCGTTTCACGTATTGTGGTTATTTCTCACAAAGCAATAGTACTAAAATATGTTTATTTTTGAACTTGCATTCTTTTATTAATAAAATAACTGGAAAAAAATGTTCATCACGTGGTATTTCTATCAATACCAATAGAATGCTAAGTAGCTTTTCCTCGAATATACAAATTCTATTACACGCTGAACTGCTGATTTAACAAAGTAAATACGCTATTAACTTTTATAGTCCAATAACGTAACGGCTGTTTGACTCTGAATTGTTTTCAACGCTTGCTAAAAATTACTCCAATGAGTTATACAGCGGTCTGTCAGTAACCACTTCTTAATTATTTTTCTCTTCGCGTATCGCAAATTGAGATGAGTATTTCACTTTCTTTCTCAACGCAATAAACTCTCGATTATTCGGTAGAAAAAACAAGCGCAAAATGAAAAATTATATTAACATATCTGCTAGTTGGTAACACGAGGTTTATGAAATTCTAGTGACTATAGATTATCTTAAATAACCAATGTTGCTGATTCATCTTACTATCGATTTGAGCAAGTGTATAGTTGAGTTATTTGAAAAAAAAACTCGTATTTTGAGCATAGAACAGTTTGATATTGAGAAAATTTAGCGCCTGCGAGTAAATACCTCTTTAAATACGTTTTTGCAGTTTGCACCCCTATACCCATTTCGGGGTAGTGGAAAAATACCTGTTCAATGACCATGTACGGGCATAGCAAGGTGTGTTCAAAATTTGACGAAATTTCGTTTTCTCGTTCTGGCGTGATGAGGTCACAAAGAAAACGGCCATCATTTTATATGTGTATAATATAGATACGATACTCGTAGATAGATAGATAAGTAGCGGATAGCGAATCTGTATCTGTACTAGGTATTAAGTAAGTGATAGTACTCGTACATGTAAGAACTTGTACATATACTTTCATTATGCTTTGTAAATTACCAAAGAACGTGCATTTGGTACTCCCAGATGTGAAAAATGTATTCTTCTTTAGAAACGACGAACAAAAGAAAAGCAAAAACAGTACTCGTTAATTTTTTTTAACGATAAAGCGAGATTTGTCTACCTTTTACTTTAAAGAATAAACTCCTACATCAAAACCAAAAAACTTCTCATCTCGGTATAATGAAAAAGAGTAGGTAGAAGGTAAAGGATTATGAGGAAGGTTTGCGATGTATTAAATGTCCAGGTTATTCTTATCTTTTAACGTGTTTTCCATTTACTTTAGAAGAATTTCATTTCACTTCGTTCTTTAAAAGTCGTTATTTTCGAAACTAGAATTACAATACTTGCAGGTGTACAAGAACTTTTTTTAATAGAAAAAAAAGGCCTAGAATTCAAAATTGTATAAAGAAGAAGTCATTGGAAAACTTATGGAATACGGAGATATCAATTAGTAGTTCTGTATGAGAAAATGTTCAAAGAACGAAAATGATAATTTAGGTATACATACCGGGTGGCCGATTGATCGTGGGCCCGCAAAGGAAAATAAATTTTTTTTTTTCGGTTTTATTGTAAAAATGGCAGCAATGGCTTAAACAATATTGAATTTTGACATTATTTTCTTCAAAAAAAACAAATAAAAGATCTTATCAATCCATTTTTGTGTTGAAAAATTGCAGTTATGTAGTTTTTATTAATTCTAAAAACATAGAATACGAGTAAATTCCAAGTTTTCAACTTGAAAGTGAATCGATGAGACGAAAAATGATTTTTTGTGGAAGAAAATGATGTCCAGTTCAATGTTGTTTAAGCCATTGCCACCATTTTTACAGTAGAACCGAAAAAAAAAATTTATTTTCTCGGAAGGGCCCACGATCAATCGGCCACCCGGTAGGTATGTAGTTCGGTACCCATACCTATCTGTTGAATTAGAATTACAAAACTTGGAAAATTTTTTATCCAGGCCCAACCTGAGGAGGGAAAGGGGGGTTTCCCGAGGTCCGGGTTTTTTTAGGGGTCGCGTGCGTTTTAAGCTACTGTAAAAAATAACGGGCCCTTGGGAAAAAATTACCGTCTCTTGGAAAAAATATGGAGCCCCTTCAAGGGAAGGGATATCCGTATATTTTTTCCTCGCGGCCCCTCTACTTTCATCAATATACATATAGTATCTTTATTGATGAGATAGTTAACTCCGTGCAAAATTAATTTTTTTGAATTAATTTTTTATATTTATCTGAATTATCCGTAGTTCTCGATGGTTTTCAATAACCAAATTGTTATGACTAATAAGAAAAATAATTTCCTCGAATCGCTGCTTCGGTAATTTGAAAATTAGCAACCAAAACCTTTTCACTTATATAATAAAAAAAACTCATAGCCAAGAAAAATAATCTCAAAAACTTATTACAAATGAAAAATTTCATTAGAAATTTTAACTTTTTAATATTTAAAGTTAAAATAAGAAAACTTGAGAAATCTAGCGACATTATTATTTCAGTCTGTTGAAAATTTCTTTATCCGTAACACCGCCCATTTTTTTTCTCCTTAATATTCATTTTTCCTCATTTTTAAGAGACCAACGGTAATTAACATTTCAATATTTATGTATTTATTCTGAGTCTGCAAGCGTCGTATTTATCCCACTAAATCGTCTGTAGTTTTTAGGAAACTTTCATGTTAATTGGTTCATTCAGGCAGAGTTTCTCTGAAGAAATCTTTTTCATCAAAAAGGACTGCGCTTAAAACAGCTATTTTTATTTATTGGTTTACATTTATTTTTATCATTTCGAGAATGCTAACCTTTCTGCTGAGCGCATGTGCGTTAAAAAATTTTCTCTGCGGAGAAAACTCTCCTTAATCAAAAAAAATTATCAAACTTATTTCAAGCTGGTTGAATTCGTTTAAGCGTATTAGCGTCAGTTCAATTTTCATTCAAATTAATGCCGAAACGACTAACTCGGTGGAGAGGAAATAAACCCCGGTGATCTCTTTTATAAATGGATTTTTTACGGGTATAATTGTCTTTGGGAGTTCATATTTCGTGGGGTGTTCGTTATCTTTGCCGTTGCTGATTCATTCTGCTTGTCCTTTATACATATTTTATTAGAATTTCTTCGATTTAACCCTTCACGATGGGTTTGTTCTTCGGTATTTATTAATGCAATTATTTCTCAACTAAATATACATAAGATGCCTAAGTTTTGTATGTTTCTTAGTTACCTTTTTTTTTTTAACGAATACCTATGCTTTAATATTCGTTTTCTTGTTTATGTGTAGCTGTGGAAAATTTTTAAAACTATATCAGTTACGTGTTAAATGTGAGGTTTTCGATGATGTTTCATAATCGAAATGAATTTCATAATTGCCAGATAACACGGTTAGATTAAAGGCGTATTTTTACCGTTTCAAACTTTAATAGCACGAAAGGTTTTCTTAACTTTTCCCAATTTTGTCTATTTCGAAACGGAAAATATTAAAATTTTGAAATTTTTTTTCAAGTTATTTGATGATACTTAATTCTAAAAAATTACTATGTTTCTAAATAGGTCTGTATTTGTGAATTTCACAAGAAACTAAAATCATTTCTTTCGATTATCGTTGAAATATTCATTAGATTTTATGAACAATGTCATTTGTCAAAATGAATGATTGGTCATTGACTGGAAGCGGTAGGTTGGTAACCAGAGAATCCCCATTAACGGAGCCATATTGTCTGGTTCTCATTCGATATACCGTTATAGCCCGTTCAACGGTATCAAGAAGTCGAATAGTTTACCATTTAACTTTGTCCATCTGATACGATTTTGGTATAAAATAGATACGCAAGTAGAAAAACTCCTCGGTCAATGGCTTCTCTTTATGAAACAAATTATATCAACTTTGAAAATCTCTTCGTCCGCAAATAAAATATCTCCCGATTTTGAAACCATAGCATGAGAATCACATTATACAGTGCTTTTTCTGAACGTTGTCAATAAATAGTTGTGATATTGAACCAAGAAAACGGCGGAGTTCATGGAAATCATCAAACTTCAAATTTGAGTTTACATTCGTTTTCATTCTTAATTGATTATACAGTAAATTAGTCTTGGTATTGGGCCAAAAAAAAATGGCATCATAAACATTACTTCCGAATACGTAGCATTTTCCTGAAAGTACCATCGAACGCGTTAAAACGCCGCGCCGCGATAAACGAATGTGCTTTTTATTTTGTCTCATTATAACCGCCTCTTTAAATCGACCACTCAAATTAAACCCGAAAAAATAAATTACCCAAATTTGTCGCTAGTATAAGGAAAAATTTTACAAAGTATTTTTCTTCTGGTAGGTACTACTATCGTTATATTTTGTTTCTCGTAGCCGAAACAACAAATAAAAATTTATAACTCAAGTCGTGTGACCATTTACCGCGGATATTTGTTCCATCTCGTTGGCGTTCTTGTATGTAGTACAAAATTAGATTTGGAGAATTAGAATTTTTCATAATTGTTAAATCGTCCGATACATCAATAAATAACAAAAACTATGAGGTGTGATCGTTCGTTTTACACAGAACAATAAAGTTCGAAAAGTTTTTCGTATAAGATGTAAAACTATGCGAGGAAACAAAATCGTTCGCCTAAACAAAAAGTTAGTGCGATATGGCTAAAAAAATATATTTATTGTATATAAAAAAAAATAAAATATTCAAAAAAATGAAGTAAAAAATCCCTGAAATGAAATTTTCTATTTACTAAATTTAATGTTAGTCCTTGGGTTTCAAAAAGTGAAAACCAAAATTTATTTCAACTCGCTAAAACTTTCGTAAGAAAGAATTCTTTTTTTAAACAATTTCAAAATTTTAGCTGCTGTATTATTATTCGTCTCCAAGTTTTGAAATACATAGGTTGACGATAATATAAGATAAATTAGACTAAACAATTGAGTCAATTTGTAGCGCAAATCAAGCTGGATGCAAATTTGAAATCCTAGTAGCATATGGCATAATTTTCATAACAGTACTGAAGAGATTTCCCTGATAGTGATTTACATTTTAATAAATTATTAATTCACCTTTAGTAACTTTGGGATCTCCTAAGCACTTTATGGCGATATTTAGTAATTATCACCTTTTATTGGGAAAAGAGCATTAACGGGTCTATCTACTACAAAAATTCGCATTAAGATCAGATCTTATTAAGCAGAAGCGCTATAAGTTCACATAAGGACCTGATATACTGTATGGCATGTTTAGAATTTGAGGTCATCAACTTTTGTGTGTCGCTATGGAAAATGAAATTTTCAAAAACTGAAAAAATAGGTACTCTTAAACATTTACAAAGTGCTACAAGCTTTGTTGCTTTGATGACATAAATTAAATTGGATTCGCTTTTTATGTAATTACGATTTCTCAACGTTTAAAAATTTCTCTTCGTATTGATTAAATTCATAGACCATATCGTTGCCTCGCAAACACCTTCTAGTCGCTTGGGAGAATTTTAGGGTGTGGAATCTCTCGTCTGGAAAAAGGCATAGCACCATCCCCGAAGGAATGGATGAGTCTGCTGACGTAAAGACTCGCGTTGAAGGGGGAATGCGCTGGACAACGGTGACGTGTCGATGATGTTGCAAATATACGAAGGGATACGGTAATGAAATTTTCATTGGGTTTAAATTATCCCTTTATGCAAATTAAATGAAGAGACAAAGCTTTGACGCTAGATGCATATCATGACTGAAAATTGCCTTATTTAAGCAACTGGGCCAATTTAGGCAAAAAACAATAATTTTTTTTCATATGTAAGATAATAAATTTTAAACCATCTTTGTCAATGTACTCAACAACAAGTATGTCTTTGTTAAGATAAGTGTGAAAAGAACAGAAAAGTTGTATTTGCATGTATCCACGAGGTAATAGCTATAGAGACAATGTCCTATCGTGTTATCTCATTCAGGTAAGTATTCCAACGTAACGACTTATTAAAGTTTGGCCGTTTAAACCATTATACTTATCTGAAAGGAACAATTTTCATTGGTGTGTTACTGTGTTAGATTAGAAGAAGTACCACGTGAGGGGATGAGTTTGTAAGTAGCAAAGTTTATTGAAGGATAAAATTTTATTTTAACAATTTCTGTGGTTAAAAATATCTACAAAATAACAAATGAAACAATTTTTTATGTACTAACACGAAGCGTACAGAATTTACTGATACGTTGTGGACTAGATTCTAGAAAGTTCTCAGCTGAGGGTGCCTTTGCTGCTCAAAGTACTCGCGTTTAGTAACTGATTAATTATTTAATGAAATGGTTTTTGTGAATACGTAATGTAGAGACTGCTACAGATTGTTTTTTTTTTCGTTTTCTGAAAATCTATACATATTGCAATCCTTTTTATTAAAAAAAAAGGCGTAGGGAACTCACTTTTTTTTAATGTACTCTGCTACTATGTTCTTAATCACAGTGTTCCAACTTAAAAAGCCTACAGTTGATGGTAACACTGCGAATCGTAGATGATTTTTCTGAAAAATTAAATCACAATTTCGTTAACGCGGTAACGATTAAAATTTGTATTAATGAAATTCACTCGTATATTTGAATGTGTTTTCCTACGTAAGAAGCAGGTAATTAAGAATTTGTTTTGTTATGTTATTCAATGTTCATATGTTTTTGAATATTATACTAACATTATCCGTTTTAAGTTGGCTGTACGCGATACAATTTTGCTTGATTTTCAACGTGACGAGAATACAGTCAAGGTGGTTGTTGTGTTTGTGGTAAACTATACATCATCAAAGACTTCCACAACGCGTCACTAACATAGAGATGTGTTGTATTTTTGCGATAAGTCTGTTCATTTCAACTTGCACATACAGTTCATATCTAATTATGTATAATTACAGGGCGCGTATGGAATACCTTTTACAAAAAGATATATATCTTTGAGTTGGATTTTATTATACACTATTTGATATAAGTTTTGTATATACATTTAGGTCACGATGTTTTTTCAACCATGAAAAACATGTGCACAGGTTTTGGGTTGTGGCTGGACACAAAAAACGCACATATTTATGCCTGAAAATGTTATCTATACTTGGGCCACGCAAACACATATGGTAATAGCGTACGTGCATTGTGGAAAAAAGTTGATTTCGACTAGTTTTAGCTGAAAAAGTGAACTAAAGGGAAGTGTGTAAAAAGAGGACGCTCGTCAAAAGTCAAGATGAAGTGATGTATCATAAAACGAATAAGAAGTGGAAAGAGTTCATAATTTTTGTGAGGCACGCGAGGGCACGCAGCATCTCCAAAGGAAATTTCGAAAATTAACTTACTTCAATTTTGTTTCAAAACACGGTGGCATAGGGTGAGGAGGAGGTACAAAAAGTTATGTACTTATTACCATTTTTCTTCACTTGAACCATTGATCAAAATGTAAAGATTTGTTCAGAAAATAAACTTTAATCCAAATTTTGAATATAACCATATCGTTGCATGCTGCTGCCACCGCCGATACTGCTCCAGTTTAGACCTCCATCAAAAATTCCGATTTATTGTTAAGAATAATTCGTTGTCATATGAAAAATTAAACAAAAATTGTGAAAAACAAACTTAATTTCAGCACGATACACCTTTTGTCTACAGGTTGTTCTTGAAAATCAAACAAGAATATCTACTAAAAAGTAAAAGTGAATGAGCCGTAAGTCAGCTTTCTGTGAGACCGTTACAGTTGAAACTTAAGCAAATCATAAATTTTTAGTTTAAAAAAAAAAACTAATATTTCTATCGATCCTTTTTGTGTAGGTGTAAAAAAGATTTCTTTAACGACGTACTCTCTTGGAATAATAATTTTTATATTGTGAGGTACAATTTATGACTATTGACTGTGTGAAAGTAAACTTTGACGATGGCAATGGAATTATCAGCACAAATGAGTTCAAATCCGATTAAACCTTGACCCTACATTTCATATTCATAATTATATTATACTGTTGCATAATTTCATTTCATAATTTTGTTTTCTGAACCCATCACTTCAACCTTCTACTGTACTCTTACGCTTATGACGAATCGAATAAAGAATAATTATATTCATACTGCAATTGAAAATAAGTGCATACTTACTACCTAGATACTATTCAAGACGAGACTAAGAGTATAGTGGGTTGCATAACCAATTTTTGCAGAATAAAGCACTAAAATCCTTGTAACTGTGCAGGAAAATTGAAATTGTGGAATATTGTACGTTATGAGATATCATATGAAAAAATTATTCCATTTGATCTAAAACTGAAGTTGCGGTGTCTTGGAAACTCAAAACAAGGTCCTGCAACTTGAATTTTCCATGGAATTTAGACGTAGGCCTACACTTATTTGTTCAATAGAGCGATAATCTGCAATAACAATTTTCCCGAGCAGTTATTGGGATTTTAGTTAAGAATTAGTTATGCAACCTACTATACCCGTAGTCCCGTCTTAAGTACTGAAAATATTTTCCCTATTTTTTTGTTTAATTTTAGAAATATGCTTACAAATGTAAACGTTTTTATATTATTTATGTATATTATAAATATAGGTAGGTAGGTAGATAGGTAGGTAGGTAGGAAACTCTACCTACATATCCAGGTAAAAGAAAAAAAATGAAGCAAATAGTTAAATTTCCAATATTTCGCAAACGTCTACAAAAAATAGATCGACGAGATGACGGTGGTAAACGGCACGTAAAAAGGCGGCACATTTGGCGAGAAAATTCGCTTTTCTGCCTTTTGAATTGTGTCGGATTTCTACATTTTCAATAGGATATTTTTCTACCGTGTTTAGATATGCATAAATATATCTAAACACGGTAGACGAATTTTTTTAGAAAATAATTTCTTCTCTTAATACTCGAGAAAAAAGAAGGGGAACTTATAACGAAAATTTTCCTACTTTTCAAACAGATGTCATTTTCCGCGTGTGTACCTGCTATTTCGATTTATTTAAAAAAAAGAAATCTCAAGGTCAGGTGGTGTTTTCTTGAAAATAGAAAAAATGCCGTCTATGCTGTGATAAAAGGGTATATCGAAATCGATTAACTACGTGTGCCTATAATGCCTACGAACTGTCAAAAAATACTAGTAATAATATCGTACACGAAATGGAATGCGCAGTTTACAAAATAAAAAGAATCTTTTGACAGGCTGATTTTTTAATAAGTTTTTTTTCTATAAACGTGGGTTCGTCGACGTTTCAGCTTTTTACTGTCGATTTCTGTAAAAAAAAAAAAAAA